>CAJHNH020000869.1:215000-222755 GCA_905116865.2 Candidula unifasciata | reverse complement strand
ACTATGTCTTCGAGTCACCCAGTCCACCTACTATGTCTTCGAGTCACCCAGTCCACCTACTATGTCTTCGAGTCACCCAGTCCACCTACTATGTCTTCGAGTCACCCAGTCCACCTACTATGTCTTCGAGTCACCCAGTCCACCTACTATGTCTTCGAGTCACCCAGTCCACCTACTGTGTCTTCGAGTCACCCAGTCCACCTACTATGTCTTCGAGTCACCCAGTCCACCTACTATGTCTTCGAGTCGCCCAGTCCACCTACTATGTCTTCGAGTCACCAAGTCCACATACTATGTCTTCTAGTCATCCAGTTCACCTACTGTTTCTTCGTGTCGCACCTACTGTGTCTTCGAGTCAGCCCCAGTCCACCTACTATGTCTTCGAGTCACCCCAGTCGCACGTCTGTGTATTCGAGTCCTACTCCATACTATGTCTTCGAGTCAGTCAGTCCACCTACTGTGTATTCGAGTCACCCAGTCCACCTACTGTGTCTTCGAGTCACCCAGTCCACCTACTATGTCTTCGAGTCACCCAGTCCACCTACTATGTCTTCGATTTACCAACTACATTTACTTTGCCTTCGAGTCACCCAGTCCACCTATTATCGTCTCGTGTCACCCTGTCCACCTATTATCTCCTAGAGTCACCCAGTCCACCTACTATGTCTTCGAGTCAGTCAGTCCACCTACTGTGTATTCGAGTCACCCAGTCCACCTACTATGTCTTCGAGTCACCCAGTCCACCTACTAAGTCTTCGAGTCACCAACTACATTTACTTTGCCTTCGAGTCACCCAGTCCACCTATTATCGTCTCGAGTCACCCAGTCCACCTATTATGTCTTCGAGTCGCCCAGTCCACCTACTATGTCTTCGAGTCGATGTCCACCCAGTGCCTTTGAAATACCCAGTATTATTATCTTTTGAGTCACCCAGTCCACCTACTATGTCTTTGAGTCGCCCAGTCCACCTACTATGTCTTCGAGTCACCCAGTCTACCTACTACGTCTTAGAGTCACCCAGTCTACCTACTATGTCTTCGAGTCACCCAGTCCAACTACTACGTCCTAGAGTTACCCAGTCCACCAACTATGTCTTTGAGTCACCCAGTCGACTACACTGTCTTTCAGTCGCCCAATCCACCTACTATGTCTTCGAGTCGACCAGTTCACCTACAATGTCTTTGAGTCGCCCAATCCACCTACTATGTCTTCGAGTCGCCCAATCCACCTACTATGTCTTCGAGTCGCCCAATCCACCTACTGTGTCTTCGAGTCACCCAGTCCACCTACTGTGTCTTCGTGTCCTCCAGTCCACCTACACTGTCTTTGAGTCACCCGATCCAATTACTATGTCTTCCAGTCGCCCAGTCCACCTACAATGTCCTTGGGTCACCCAGTCCACCTATTATCGTGTCTTTCCACTTATTATCTCGCCCAGTCCACCTGCTATGTCTTCGAGTCGCCCAGTCAACCTACACTGTCTTCGAGTCACCCAGTCCACCTATTATGTCTTCGAGTCATCCAGTCCACCTACTATGTCTTCGAGTCACCCAGTCCACCTACTATGTCTTCGAGTCACCCATTCCACCTACTATGTCTTCGAGTCACCCAGTCCACCTACTATGTCTTCGAGTCATCCAGTCCACCTACTGTGTCTTTCAGTCGACCAGTCCACCTACTATGTCTTCGAGTCATCCAGTCCAACTACTGTGTCTTCGAGTCGCCCAGTCCACCTACTATGTCTTCGAGTCACCCAGTCCACCTACTATGTCTACGAGTTATCCAGTCCACCTACTGTGTCTTCGTGTCGCCCAGTCCACCTACTATGTCTTCGAGTCAGCCAGTCCACCTACTGTGTATTCGAGTCACCCAGTATACCTTTTATGTCTTCGAGTCACCCAGTCCACCTACTATGTCTTCGAGTCAGTCAGTCCACCTACTGTGTATTCGAGTCACCCAGTCCACCTATTATGTCTTCGAGTCACCCAGTCCACCTACTATGTCTTCGAGTCACCCAGTCCACCTACTATGTCTTCCAGTCACCAACTACATTTACTTTGCCTTCGAGTCGCCCAGTCCACCTATTATCGTCTCGTTTCACCCACTCCACCTATTATCTCCTAGAGTCACCCAGTCCACCTGCTATGTCTTCGAGTCACCCAGTCCACCTATTATCTCCTAGAGTCACCCAGTCCACCTATTATCTCCTAGAGTCACCCAGTCCACCTATTATCTCCTAGAATCACCCAGTCCACCTATTATCTCCTAGAGTCACCCAGTCCAACTGCTATGTCTTCGAGTCGTTAAGTCCACCTACACTGCCTTCGAAATACCCAGTACACCTATTATGTCTTTGAGTCACCCAGTCCACCTACTATGTCTTTGAATCGCCCAGTCCACCTACTATGTCTTCGAGTCACCCAGTCTACCTACTACGTCTTAGAGTCACCCAGTCTACCTACTGTGTCTTCGAGTCACCCAGTCCAACTACTACGTCCTAGAGTTACCCAGTCCACCTACTATGTCTTCGAAGTCCCCCAGTCCACCTACACTGTCTTTCAGTCACCCGATCCACCAAATATGTCTTCCAGTCGCCCAGTCCACCTACAATGTCCTTGGGTCAGCCAGTCCACCTACTATGTCTTCGAGTCAGCCAGTCCACCTACTGTGTATTCGAGTCACCCAGTCCACCTACTGTGTCTTTCAGTCGCCTAGTCCACCTACTATGTCTTCGAGTCACCCAGTCCACCTACTGTGTCTTTCAGTCGCCCAGTCCACCTACTATGTCTTCGAGTCACCCAGTACACCTATTATGTCTTTGAGTCACCCAGTCCACCTACTATGTCTTTAAGTCACCCAGTCCACCTACTATGTCTTCGAGTCACCCAGTCCACCTACTATGTCTTCGAGTCACCCAGTCAACCTACTATGTCTTCGAGTCACCCAGTCCACCTACTATGTCTTCGAGTCACCCATTCCACCTACTATGTCTTCGAGTCACCCAGTCCACCTACTATGTCTTCGAGTCATCCAGTCCACCTACTGTGTCTTTCAGTCGCCCAGTCCACCTACTATGTCTTTGAGTCATCCAGTCCACCTACTGTGTCTTCGAGTCGCCCAGTCCACCTACTATGTCTTCGAGTCACCAAGTCCACCTACTATGTCTTCTAGTCATCCAGTCCACCTACTGTGTCTTCGTGTCGCCCAGTCCACCTACTATATCTTCGAGTCAGCCAGTCCACCTACTGTGTATTCGAGTCACCCAGTCTACCTTTTATGTCTTCGAGTCACCCAGTCCACCTACTATGTCTTCGAGTCAGTCAGTCCACCTACTGTGTATTCGAGTCACCCAGTCCACCTACTGTGTCTTCGAGTCACCCAGTCCACCTACTACGTCTTTGAGTCACCCAGTCCACCTACTATGTCTTCGATTTACCAACTACATTTATTTTGCCTTCGAGTCACCCAGTCCACCTATTATCGTCTCGTGTCACCCTGTCCACCTATTATCTCCTAGAGTCACCCAGTCCACCTACTATGTCTTCGAGTCACCCAGTCCACCTACTAAGTCTTCGAGTCACCAACTACATTTACTTTGCCTTCGAGTCACCCAGTCCACCTATTATCGTCTCGAGTCACCCAGTCCACCTATTATATCCTAGAGTCACCCAGTCCACCTGCTATGTCTTCGAGTCGCCAAGTCCACCTACACTGCCTTCGAAATACCCAGTACACCTATTATGTCTTTGAGTCACCCAGTCCACCTACTATGTCTTTGAGTCACCCAGTCCACCTACTATGTCTTCGAGTCACCCAGTCTACCTACTACGTCTTAGAGTCACCCAGTCTACCTACTATGTCTTCGTGTCCCCCAGTCCACCTACACTGTCTTTGAGTCACCCAATCCACCAACTATGTCTTCCAGTCGCCGAGTCCACCTTCAATGTCCTTGGGTTACCCAGTCCACCTATTATCGTCTTGAGTCACCCAGTCCACTTATTATCTCCTAGAGTCACTCAGTCCACCTGCTATGTCTTCGAGTCGCCCAGTCAACCTACACTGTCTTCGAGTCACCCGGTCCACCTACTATGTCTTCGAGTCATCCAGTCCACCTACTGTGTCTTTCAGTCGCCCAGTCCACCTACTATGTCTTCGAGTCATCCAGTCCACCTACTGTGTCTTAGAGTCACCCAGTGCACTTACTATGTCTTCGAGTCACCCAGTCCACCTACACTGTTATTGAGTCGCCCAGTCCACCTACAATCACTAGGGAAAAGCGCTGGGCCAAAATCCATCTATTATATGGAAAGAATGAACAGAATAAAACACGGTGGATTAATAATCTGTAAGCACTAGGTGGCGTATAACAGCAGAACAGGACAGTGATTGATTAATCCTAGCTGTCTTTTTGGCCACTTGCAGCTCAAAAAGGTCATTTAGTTTTACATGACACGACCCTTAACTGACGTGCCCTGCACTGAACATCCAAGCTATCAAAACAAGCAAGTGATGACTCTCAAGATTTGATTAGGGATCTTACATGACTTCTTAAGATAGTTAAAAAAAGAAAGTCTCTTTTCACGCCTTTGGGTGTAAAGGGCATATAGGGCATATTTGCAAAGACCAATCAACCCAAGATGGGTGATGTGGTCAGCATCAAGCCGGTCGCCTTTACTTTCCAGGACAGCACCCGGTACCCACTCAAAGCTGTATCGACCAGGGAGTCAAGAACATTTTTGAAAACTTTTGAGGATATTTGCGTGAAAAGGGCAACATGTTTCAATAGACATAAATGTGGTAAATGACCCCTCTCCACGTCTTTAGTCGTATTGGGTATATAGGGCTAGACATATCTTTTATTGACCAATCGGCAGACGGTGGGTGATGCGGTCAACATCACACAGGTCGCCTTTACTTCCCAGGACTGAACCTGGTACCCATTTACGGCTGGATCGACCTGGGGGCCAAAGTTGTTTAAAAAAAAAAGGTCGGCTCCGTCAGGACCCGATCTCGAGACTTTCATAGAAATATGTTTTTTTTTTTTACCTCCCTAATCTTAAAATTAGACCTTGGATGTCTAACTCTGTTTCACATCGAGGGCTTGGGGGGAAAGGGGGGGGGGGGGTTATCTTTTTCTTGTCTTCCCTCATCCCATCTAAGTTTTGGGGGAATTGGCTCATCTTTTTCTTACCTTCCTTCAGTTACCACATCTAAAGCTTATGGGAATTGGCTTATCTACTTCTTATCTTCCTTCAGTTACCTCATATAAGGCTTGGGGAAATTGGCTTATCTACTTTTTATCTTCCTCCAGTTACCACACATAAGGCTTGGGGAAATTGGCTTATCTACTTCTTATCTTTCTTCAGTTACCACATATAAGGCTTGGGGAAATTAGCTTATCTACTTTTTATTTTCCTTCAGTTACAACATCTAAGGCTTGGGGAAATTGGCTTATCTACTTCTTATTTTCCTTCAGTTACCACATGTAAGGCTTGGGGAAATTGGCTTATCTACTTCTTATCTTCCTTCAGTTACCACATATAAGGCTTGGGGAAATTGGCTCCTCTTCCTCGTATCTTCCTTTAGTTACTACATCTAAGTCTTGGTGGAATTTACTCATCATCTTCTCCCTATCTTCCATCAGTTATCACATCTAAGGCTTGGGAGAATTGACCCATCTTTTTCTTTATTTCCTTCAGTTACCACATCGAAGGATTGGGAGGATTTATTCATCATCTTTTTATCTTCCTTCGGTTACCACATCTAAGACTTTGGAGAATTGGGACATCATCTTTTTATCTTCCTTCAGTTACCACATCTAAGACTTTGGAGAATTGGGACATCGTCTTCTTATCTTCCTTCAGTTACCACATCTAAGACTTTGGAGAATTGGGACATCGTCTTCTTATCTTCCTTCAGTTACCACATCTAAGACTTTGGAGAATTGGGACATCGTTTTTTTATCTTCCTTCAGTTACCACATCTAAGACTTTGGAGAATTGGGACATCGTCTTTTTATCTTCCATCGGTTACCATTTCGAAGACTTAAAAGAAAGGGGGGGGGGTGGCGGTGGCTCATCTTCTTCTTATCTTCTTTCAGTTACCACATCGTAGTCTTGGGAAAATGTATTCCTTCAGTTACACATCGTAAAAGAATTTGCCCCTTTTCTTCTATCTGCCTTTAGCTACATCATCGAATATCGTGCCGTTTTAATGGCCTCAGTGGCACTACATCGATTTACTTCTTAATAGATTCAACAAACGTTTGAAGGAAATCCGTTTTCTTGCGGGCGTTGGCTTAAGTATAAATTCAGACCGTGAGATAACTTGCAAGTTTCAAGCGGTATTGATCGGCCTGACGTCACAGCGTAGTTAAAGACGTGACAGAATCGGTGGAAAAGATACACGCAACTGCCTGTGTGGGAGTTCCCACTTAACGGTGCGTGCAGTAGCACGTCTTCCGGGTTGTTGTTTCTATTGAAGATTCACCAACTCATTTGGTGTAGAGGAAGAAAAAAAGCATCACACTTTTGTTCGTCTGATTATTAACTGGCAGTATCTAATCATAACATAAATAAAGACTTCTTGAAAGAAACTGACTAAGAGAACTGATTGCCAACATTAAAAAGAGACCATCTACATTCTTTCGTCAAGTGATGAGAAGGAGAAAACTCAAGTACATCGTGATGGTAGGAAAGTTGGAGAGGAGGAGAGGCAGGGGGAGACCTAGAGAACAGATACTGGACAGTTTCACACCATGGCATGGAAGATCTTCTGTGTCAGAGTTTACTAAATGTACGCCAGACATAAAGGTATGGATAGACATGACAACCAACGCCCTTCGGCATGGGCTTTGACAAGATATAATTCATTATTTTCTGTATTATTTATCTGGTTTCGTAACTCACTCACTCACCCACTCACGCACTCACTCACTCACCAACTCAATCATTTACATTTTTTTTAAACTCCTCAGAACTGTATTTGCCGTGGTAGGCAAAACAAACAATGTTTTTTTTTTTCTCACGTCTTTGACTTTTAAACTGATGTTTTATATTTTAATTTCCTTAGATCGCCGCAGTAGTACTATTTATATTTCTTTCGATAAAATCTTTACTAGATACTCCACAAAAAGCTTTGGTAACCAGGAAATCGATATCGGAGAAAAAGGAACATACTGCATACACACACACACACACACACACACACACACACAAGAATACGTACACAAGTATATAGTAGGCAAATGCCACAGCTTCGAGGATCATTTCTTGAAACCTAGGAAATCATTATTATCATCATCATCATTTTCTTTATCGTTTCCCGTAGAAGGATAGCTTACTCGTTTGTTTATGTGTGTTTTTTACAGCTACGCAGTGGTATCTATACCTTTCGGCCCCAAACTTCCGCAAAACAACTTTAAACCCTTACTTAATTGGTCACTTTTTACGACATCCTTGCTTAGTGGAAATTGATTTTTTTCCCCCCTGTTCCACTTCACCCCGCACCCAGAAAATGGCCCGGGAACACATACAAGGAAAATCTACCACATAATGAAGACTCTTAGTGTTTGCGCAATCGCTAATACAAATCACATAAATACTGTTTTAACTCATTTCTATTTTATCTTTTTCCCTGTTGTTTTTTAAAGGTAAATTTGTGACGTTTATGGAAAATGTTGTTGGCAACGCTAGTGCAGTGACCATCCTCGCAATCAGCGTGGAGCGCCATCGGGTGGCCTTTAGGTCATCGACG
>CAJHNH020000869.1:157500-210000 GCA_905116865.2 Candidula unifasciata | reverse complement strand
TTGTAAACTTCCAGCCCCACAGACCGGGGGGGGGGGAATTTATTCGTGGGCGGCATAGCTACTAATTCCCTCCCCCCCCCCCCATCCCCCCTATCCTTCCCCCTACAATCATTTGTTTTTCTCCCAGCCATATATAGTTAGTTCTCTTTTCATATTTGTGTTTATATTTATATATGTGTATATATATATATATAAATATATATATATATATATATATATATATATATATATATATATATATATATATATATATATATATGTAATGACTGCCCTTTTTTGTGTCTCCTCCACACTGGCTATCTGTGGTGCAGAGTTAACACTGGCTCTAATGTCTAGAGGTTCACAACTCAATCAAAGCAGACATGATCCTCTTCATGGTCACACAACGTCTAACAACGGTTAACACCAGCGGCACATTTCACGAGTTTATTTACACGTTAGCTCAATACGCAAATCACAGGTGAATCCACTTACAGCATTCGGACAATAGACGTTGACATATTCACAGCTGGCTTTGACAATCAAACAGGGTACCATCACAGCTGGCCTTCTCGATCATTCATTCCTCGCCGATTCAGATCCACATGCTCTAGTCATTCTCCATTCATCTTCACAGCTTCATTTCCCATCCTTTCTCTCTGGGGCCCAGTCACCGAATGCCCACCTGATTCTCAATCCCCCAGATCTCCTCATTCACACGTGACACACTCTTTCCTGTCGTTTCACAATATCTCCGTGAAACACATGCTCTCAGGGACTTCCCCAGTTATGCCAATCATCCCCTGACATTATCCCTATTTATAACATCATTACAATATATATCTTTGTCATTAAGAGTTAGATAAATAATTCTTGCTTTCTACATTCATTCAGTTTTACCATATTGCTGTGAGTCCAGGTCAATCGGTAGGCAGGCCAAACAATTTCTTGAGACCTCAGTGATGCGGTTTTACAGAAGAATATTTAAAATACTTTAGACAGCCAAAAAGCGCAACCAAGAGGTTTTTAAGAGGAGGAGGCCCGAAGACAACTTATCACAGACATCAGAAGGAGATAGTCATCATTTTTCGCCCATGTTATGAGAAGAGGGAAAATGGAACATGTTGTGACCATTGTTAAGATCTGTGGAAGGGGCGATAGAGGAAGACAACGAGGAAAGATTCTTGTTGCATGGCATGGAGGTGTGTCAGCACACAAACTGATACATGCTGCAGGAGATCATAGATTGTGGGTAGGGATGATCAACCACGCCAGTCGGCAAGGCACCTGATGATGATATATATATTTTTATATATAAGTTTGCATTTTCAAATCCCCGAAACTTCGTTCACCTCTTTAGCCATATGGCAGGGTTATACTGGGGCACCACAAAGCAGCTGCCAAGTAACCGGCAGTCCACTGTGGGTGTGTGTGTCCAATATTTATAGACCATCAAGCATATTAATAAAATCATCACCATCATCATCATTATAAGTATATAAGCAAAACTTAGGCTCCCTAAAAGACTCCTTTTTAGAAAATGTACCAGTTAACACTCTTAAATAGATAGAAGAACATCGCTGTAGCTATGGGGTTGCGTGCTGACGGCGACACAGGCGGACACATTCTCATCACATGACTCTACTGGCGGCAGAGCACTTATGGTTTATAACCTTATGCAATGACGCTGGTTCATATCTCCCGACTGTACTTTTTTTTAATACATAACACACACACACAAACACACACTCACACACACACCCATCCATCCATCCATCCATCCATCCATCCATCCATCCATCCATCCATCCATCCATCCATCCATCCATCCATCCATCCATCCATCCATCCATCCATCCATTCATCCATCCAAGACAAGAATAAGAGAGTGTTTTCAGATCCATTGCAGCCAGCCTTCATTGTGGATATGGCAGCTGGTTGATTTCTCAAACTCTTCATATCAATCTTTCTCACTGTAACTGATTAAGATATACAGTATAGATTATTCTTCATCCTGTCAAATGCTGCTTTTTTTTTGCTTGAGCTATTCTGCGTTACGTGTAGATGTTCCGTATTCTATATCTGACAACATGAGTAACGTACAAAAACAATACTGGGCAAGCTCTACCCCCGTAAACATGTTTTTTTGCGGGTGAAGTGACTAAACCTTTTCAAGTTGATAATAATAATAATGTGCTGTCCGCGTGCAGTGGATCCAAAGTCTATTTGGGGGTAGGGTGGTGGTGGGCTGGTAAAGGGAAGTATAACCACCCCACCCCCCCCCCCCACAAGAATGTTTTAAAAGGCAACTAATGGGTGGGGTGATTCCATTTGGCTAAGGGAGTGGGGCTGGGGGGGCAGAAGAGATCCACTGCCCCATGACAAGAAGGTTGTAAATAGCAATTTATAAGGACTTTTCTTTTTTCGAAGTCGGTTTGCATCTGCCAGAGAGCCTATGAACAAACTGTCTGCATACAAATAAGCTAGATCTGCACAATGGTTCTCTCAAGTATTGGAACAACTCTTAAGTCCACAGAGCAAGCAGAAGTTTCCGTCTGATTTTACAGCTGGTCAACGTGAAGTAGTAGAAGAAGAAGATTGTACCGAATTTCAAAATAATATTTAATAATAATAATTAAAATAATATGTTCAAAATATACAAAGGTATACATAAAAAAGAGACTTCTTTAAATGATTGGGTGGGGGAAAAGGGCGGGGGGGGGGGAGGGTAGGCTTCGCTTCTTTACATATTTAGTTAGGAGCTAACCTCCCACACCCTACCTTCAACTTTTTTGTGCAGATGGGAGTTTAAATGGCCTCAGGCCACATGTTTCGGAGCCCTTGTTTGACACAAATCACACAAGCGGGCATACACGCTATCTAAACCACAGTAGGATTGCCTAGTCATCGATTGGCCTCAGCCGGAACTCCAACAAGTGAACGCTGAGTAGAGAAACGGATATCCGCTGTTTTCTGTGCACTCTCATTAGGGGGACATTCTGTGGATTTGGCTGACACTCAGATTCTAGACCAATTTCTTTGTACTTTCACTGAAATAAACATGTGACATTTTCTTTTCGTTTCCTACTTCCTACGTCTTGCGTCATTGTCGGGCCCACGGTAGTGTAGTGAACAGCATCTAAGAAAACTAGGGTCATTGCCATAAGCGCTCCATCCCCATCTTTAGTAACCCGTACAGAGTTGCAAAACCAGTTGTGCCAGTAGCAAGCACTCTGATTATACGTCCCTCTTGCCTTTCTCCTGAGTGTCAAATATTGACTAGAAACCGTCCTCACTCCCCGCTGCATCAGTCTCACCAGACTGGCACTAACCATTTGCTGCGAACTGCATATGTTCTCCAAGAAATCTCAATATGGAAATCAAGCCAACAAGGCAGATCACATATATCCCCGTCCAGCATCGAAAGAGGTTACAATTAGAGCCAAAGATGAGGTAAAGATGAGAGGGTCGACTTCTTTGTACCAGGTTTAATTCCATAAGGCTCAGTCTCTCTCAGAAGAACAGCTAGCTGCTGTCAAAAACGTCGCACATAGCACGACATCCAGAACTCCGGTGACGATCCCCAGAAAACTTCTTGAAAAATTGCACTTGTAAATTGAACGACGCCGCCGTGAAACGAGCTCCAGGCCTTTAGAACGCGTACAGATACGCAAGTCAGGGGCAGCCTACAGTCCTGTGAGTATAACGTTAGTTAGTTGCATATCCTTTACAGGACGTTGTAAAACCAACCCCAACAGCCCCTGGCTGTTGTGTGGTTTTTCTAGGCAAATTTACGTCCAGTATTTTGTCATTGTTCCTGGACGGTCGGCTTTCTTGATACCACTGTCGAAACCAACGCAAGGCGCATGGCCCGCAGTTGGGATCGAACCCGGCATTACGAAGCGTTTGCATCGACTTAGCCACAGAGCCGACGTGAGTATAAGGACGGTAATGAAATGGGCCATTTCTCTTAGGTCTGCCCGCCTTAAATGAGCATCAGGAGAAGTCTTGGGGTGCAAAGGCGACCGCAGTGAGATTGATTACGTAGCTTTTATCGTGCTGAGTTGCCCATATCAAATAGGTCCAGCGATATTTGCCTAATGCGAAAATTACGTGAGTCGTGTCCTTTACTTTTCTTACCTCTTCCTTTTCTTTCTCTCCTTCGTTTCTCTCTCTCCCATTTCTCTCTTACTTACTTTCTTTCACTCTCCCTCTTTGTTTCTTCCCCTCCCCCCCCCCTCGTCTTTACCTCGGTGTCTGTATTTCTGTATTTCTAAAGGTATGACATATCACGGAGTGACTGAAGTCAACCACATGTAATGAAAAACGGTATATACCACATACTGTGACTAGAAAACTCAACAGAGTCTATAACAAAGATGCTGCAAGTAGAATCGAATGATTCGACCAAAGTCTTTATCAACAGGCAAGACCCAAAAACTTATAAACAACTAAGATCAACGTAGAACCAGAAATATGAAATAGAAAATTGTGTAGCCACGAAGAGAAATATTAGGGAACGAAAAAAAAAATCGAGGTGCATAAAAGACTGTAACTTCTGAGTTCAAACAGCATTTTCCATTTCCGCAGAACCATTGCCTTATGGAGCATGTTCTCACCGCCTCATGCTGCTGAAGGCATCGACTTCATCACTTACATAACCATGATCTACATGACCAGAATACTGTGGTACTCCAATCATGCAATCAACCCTTTTGTCTACAACTTTGTTTCAAGGTAAGTTTGTAAAGGATCCTGTTCTATGCTCTTAGGCGTGTGTGGTGTATAGCCTTCTTCTTTCGCTTTCTATCCCCCAGTGGAATATAGATCCTCAATGAACTCATGCCAAGTCGTTTGATCCTTGGCAGCTGCATACAACTGACCCAACCCCATGTCCTCACAATCTTTTTAACTTCAATCTATAGCTCCATTCTCCATGAGTGTGTTTGTGTGTGTGTGTGTGTGTGTGCGTGCGTGCGTGTGCGTGCGTGCGTGTGTGTGTGTGTGCGTGCGTGCGTGCGTGTGTGTGTGTGTGTCTGTGTGTGTGTATGTGTGTGTGTGTGTGTGTGTGTGTCTGTCTGTGTGTGTGTCTGTGTGTGTGTGTCTGTGTGTGTCTGTCTGTGTGTGTGTGTGTGTGTCTGTGTGTGTGTGGGTGGGTGGGTGGTGTGTGTGTGTGTGTCTGTGTGTGTGTGTGTGTGTCTTCTTTATTTCTAGCCCTTGTGGGTTCCAGTGCAAAGATAGTAAAGTAAAGATTCACTTTCACGCCTTTATGCGCTTCGGGCAAATGGGAAGAGCACCACCCATATTATTACAGACCAATCTGCACTAGGTGAGTAATGAGGTCAGCATTACGCCGGTCGTCTTAGTGCACAGATATTCGTTTATAGTTATATTTGTATAATTTATTTCTGTACTCGCTGCCAGTGTCTGGTAAATATATGAGTGGCGGGGGAGAGGGAAGGTTGAGATCGTTTCCGAAGCAATTTGCTTGTTTTTCCCGTCTATGTTCGTCATTCTTGATTAGGTGACAAACAGGAGGTGCACTCAAGGACACCGCCAATCTCCTACTCTCCCCGCCCGCCCCCCCCCCTATCCCCCCCCCCCAACCCCTACAGCTTGTCTTGCATGGTAAGTGTCCTGAAATGCACTACATACGTCAGATAACTTGTATCACATATTCAGTGTAGGTGCACTCTAAGATTGCTAAAGCAATTGTCTGTTGCTTTATACATCATATTTATAAAAGTATGTTGCCCGGCTGGCTAGCGTAGTTGGTTAACCCTGACTTCGCGGTGACCGGGTGACAAACTTCTTGTGGTCCGTGTTCACGCCTGGGGGTAGACAGAAATGCCACATTTCTCCCAGATTTACAATCAAGGCCGAATGGCTGTGATATCCATAGTACCGAGCCAAAGGGTTAACAACTCGTGGTTTTTGGATATTTAAAAAAGAGATATATATGTATAAGCATGAAATGTAAAGGTAAAGTCGGGAGATGCGAACCAGCATCATTGCACACGGTTATAAACCATAAGTGCTCTGCCACCAGTACGGATAGCTGAAAAGAAACTGTCTGCCTGTCTTGTCGTCCGTACGTAACTTCGTAGCTACAGCCATGTTCCTCCATTTACTCCAGTGTCATGGAAGAATGTGATAAGAGGCACCCTCTCCAGGCGTGAGGCGGAACTCGAAGAGATATGAGGCGGTGGACTGGTCCGTCTTAGCAAACCAGGCTGCTGTCCCACCCCACACGACAAACACTACAAGAAATGGCAAGTCACTTAACAAGCATAGATTAGCATGAGGCCTCTATGGTCACGCCCCCCCCCTCCCCACCCCTGAGAAGGAGGGGATATGCGTTATGCTGGCTCTGGTGGTGAAGAGACATTATTTTGTCACAATACAAGTTACATTTAAAAAAAAAAAATAAAGTAAAGGACACTTGGGCCATGATGGGTTAAACGTATATTTTATAGATCAATCGGCGTGCGATGGGTGATGTAATAAACATCACGATGACCGCCTTTACTGGTCAGGATTTTGTACTTATTTAAATCTGGATCGACCCAGAAGCCGAAGGTCATTTTAATCCACTAAAAAAGGTTTCGCAGGTGAACGCCTTGCCACTACACCACGGCCACTATTTTTCACAGATAAAGCAAAAGTTTTGATTTTAAAAAAATTATAATAATTCCTGCTTGTTTATGATGGAGGGCAGCTAAGGGTACATAAAAAGCTGGGCGCGGAGCCTGGAGTGATTTCACAGGGTATATATACTTGTATATGTGCTTGTAATCAAATGACCCTCTATACAAACAGTGGTGCATCAAGATACCAGGAGTTTCTCTTCTGTCACATACCGCTCCTGTCACGTGCCTGATTTAAGGATGTCTCCTCGGTTGATCTCTAAGGAGGTATCATCCCAAGCTTAGGAATTCTTCAAAGATAAAACTGGTACTTTGAATGCGCCAATTTTATTCATAGACTGTATACACGTCTTGACACTTTGGAGATCAGGCGAAAGAATGCCGCTCAAAACCCCCTCTAGCGTCTCTAGGAAAGAAGTCCCCGTATTCATGCCAAAGGAGTAAACAGGCTTACAGGAATTTCTGAATTATACACCAGAAATATTTATCCCACAGTTGCAAGTTTGAAAATGTTGACTTCTCAAAGCAACTAAAGGATCTAGAAATGATTTTTTCACCAAATAGAGGTATATATCAATATAAGGGATTATATACCCCTCCGGAGGGGTTTAAGTTTAAAATGTGACGCGCCCGCTTAGGGAAGTCAGCGTCACGACTCGTCCATAGTGTAGGGTTGGCTGTTCACTCCACGACATCTTCGCAGTGATGAAACGTCGCAAGCTAGCTTGGTACGGGTACGGGTGAGACATGATTCGGTTGCAAATACTCTACTTCAAGGAACATTGGGTGGGGAAAGGGGGGGGGGGGTTTGCAAAGAAAGACGGGGGAGGGGTTGTAAGTCGAAGCATAGGAGGGCAATGAAGATCTGCAATGACAACATCGAGAAATTGACAAGACTCAGTTATCATATACTTATTCATCAAGCGGAAGACAGATTACGATAAGGGGTTTTTGTGTGTTAGTGCTTTTATCGATACACCTACACGATCCCAAAGGGTTATGTTATGTTTTGTTATGTTATGTTCCCGGTATTTGATGCTAAACTCATAATTTCATAAACAAATCAGCAACGAAAGAAAACAGACACCTGCGAAAATAGATATTTGAGGACTGCGTAAACAAAACTAGAAGCGAGCATGTGATAAACAAGGCAATCAAACGAATTCTTCAAAAACATTTATAATTGAATTCATGGGGAAAAAAAGTCTGGTTCGGCCATTTAATAAAAAGAATAAAGTTAAAAGTCGAAAGGATCAACTTTATTGCACTGGGTGTTATCCCATATAACTCGGTCTCTCTCAGCATAACGGCTAACTGTCAGCCGTGTACATCACACAGAGAACAAATCCCTTAGCTCCGACTTCGATCCTTGGGGATCCCCTTTGAAATTGAACTCGTGAACGATACATCCGTGAAACGAACCTCCGCCTTCAGAGCACGCGGCAAACGGCTTGACCACATCGAGGCGAAGACACTCATTTAATTAGAATTAACCAAATGATACTGGCATCGTTACTATGACATCCAAACATAAGTATGAACCACACACAAAAACATATTATAAACAGAATATTTATACCAACAGTATGCTGCTACTTCCAGACTTTGACATTCTCAAAGATTAACCTACGTAAAATTACCACATGTGAAATTAGATGCGTTAGAAAAGCCGCCTGCCGAACCATCTGAGACAAATTTAGAAATGATATTATCAGACAGACTGTAGGGACAACACCATGCAGCAAATTCATTGGGGAAACAGAAGATCAAATGGTTTGGTTATTTAGTAAGAATGCAGCCAAAGCAAGTACCCATGCGGGCGTCACACATGAAAAGATCTTAAGTAAAAGCAAAAGGCCGTCCTAGGAGAAGATGGGTTTAGGACATTCAAGAGCCTCAACATCGATATGGAATGACACTAGCCATTGCTGGCCATCAAGCAATGGATCGTAATCTGTTCCTCCCCACAACGCTTAACAGCAGAAGTGAAAACTAAGAGCGTACTAAATGACAGTAGAAACACCAGGATGTAGGGTATGACCAATAAGCAGATGGATTGAAGAAGTCACGGATACCTTAAGATTCCACAAGGTCACAGCATGCCAATCAATCGAGCGTGTCCTAGCTCAGAAACCGATCACCTCTTAGCCGACGACGCGCATAAAATAGACAATAGTTAGAAAAAAAGAAGAATCAGCTATTGGTGGGTGATTATCGTGAACATCAAGCCCTTCGCCTTTACTTTACAGGACATTACGTTGTGCTCATTTTAGTCTCCGTTGACCTGGCAGGCAGGGTCAATTTTTTATGGTCTGCTTGTTTCAGAATCAAACCCAGTTCCTTGGAAGCGGCAGTTGAGAATCCGGCCACTATGCCACATTCGCTCCCACATATGTGTATATAAAGGTAAAAATAAAGTCGGGAGATGTGAACCAGCGTCATTACACACGGTTTTAAACCATAAGTGCTCTGCCACCAGTACAGACAGCAGATAAGAAACTGTCCGCCTGTGTCGCCGTCGGCACGTAACTCTGTAGCTACAGCGACGTTCCTCCATTTACCCTAGAGTGTCAACTCTGGTACCCATTTCCTAGAGGCTGGGTGAACCCCGGGAACCGCCTGGTTTCGAACACCGACCGTGGCTGCAGCGAGTCGCAGTTGGATTTGAAATCAAGCCTCCTATCGACGGTGCTAACGCGGCCCCGCTTATATGTGTGTATATGTGCTATGTTAGTTTTATGTCACGCTATAATTTAACATTATACTGTTTTAACCTTTGTACAGAAAATTTCGCCGTGCCCTTATCTGGCTGTGCTGCGAGAAGCGACGAAAACATGCTCGATTGGAGGAGTTGAGAGATTTGGTGTGTAACAGGCAGCCCATTAGGTAAAGCTTTTATGGAGAATTTTTACATTTAGACGACCGGGTTTCCCTCGAAACGTAACCTAGAAAAATCGCTAGCAAGATTGTTGGTGATTTATTAATATCCTACCCTAAACAAAGGGAAATCCACAGGCCACGGGACAGTCTAATATTTCAGGGGGTGGTATATAGGCTGCATGCAGTCAAATGACCTAGGCTGCATGCTGTTGTGGGAATTTGGCTGCACTCTCTCATGGGAAATATTTGTGTAGGTGTTAGGGTCAGTTCTAAATGTTTTGGGATCTTTAGAAGCATCAGAAAGCCGGGAAACACAGTCTTACAACCCTTTAAAATTTTGGACTGTCCTGTGACGTTATCTCGGGTAGGATATTAATAAAGCAACAGATTTTTTTTTCAGGACGTTTAAAATATAAACGCTACTCCATAAATATGCCATAGTTAGGATCAATATCCAGATTGACGGGCCATTGAAACATTCGACGGGAATGCTGAATTCAGTAAATCAATCAGTCAGGTGGCGTCTTCACAGTTAGAGTTGGCTGCAATGGATCATTAACACGCTCTGTCTCTTGTCCTGGTTGTACTAGACCGCTGCCCGTACATCTCTTGAAGTTTTCCTCCCACTGGTATCGTTGCCTGCCTCTTGCTCTCTTGTCTTCGACCTTTCCCACCAGTATGGCTTTAAAAAGCGTATTATGTCTTTTAATATGATCAAATTATTTTAGTTGTCTTTTTTATTTATTTCTGTAATTCTGTTTTTGTTTGTAGCCGATTCAGAACCTCTGTAATGGACTTTTTGTTTCCATGAAATATGAATTTTCTTCTGTCTACACACATCTCTAGAGACTCAATTCGATTGTCTAGTTGCTAGTTCATCGCCCACGTGTCTGCATTATGTGTAGGACTGAGTATACATAACAAATAATGATTCTCATGTTTAGTGTGTTGTATATCATCTCTCTTGTCGTCAATAATTTAATCATCTTATTGAAGTCAATTTTAGCCTTTAATATTCTATTTTTGATTTCTGTTTCGCTTCTTCCATTATCACATTAATTTATTAAAATTGAATAGCACGCGTGATCATACGCGTGGTTGAAAATGATCTATATATAGATACAAATCAATATATGTCTGTTTGTGTTGTATAGACTCGGAAATTATTGAACCGATTTAGCTGAAAAATACAGGAATTGTATGTTTTGATGCCAGGATGCTACCTATCATTGTTTAAAAAAGGTAACGATGACAATTTTCGAAACATATATAAAAACCGAAAACACAAACACGCTAATTTCATTCTGATGTAGGCGTCAGGCAAACAACGATTTCGTAATAGATGGCGCTTGAGTCGTTTCGCATACAATAGGTGGCGCTCGAGTGTTTCGCAAAAAAATATGAGGCACAAATTGTCTGCGGTTTAGAAATAAAATAAATTTCACAGAAGGTAAGTGAATTTATTTCAGTTACATGTTTAAGTGTGTCAGTATGTACGTATATTTGTTAACTTTCAACAAGTTTAAACAATTCCTTAAATCTCGCATTGAAATATAAATAATAATTTTCGACTACGTTTATGATCACAGTGCAATGTTACGATACTTAAAAAGGTGATTATGGTAAGATGCCGGCTTTACCACACATTGAATAATATTGTCTAGCTTGTATTGTTATTATTATTATTATTATTATTATTATTATTAGTATTATTGTTATTATTATTATTATTATTAGTATTTATTATTATTATTATTATTATTATTATTATTATTATTATTATTATTATTATTATTATTATTATTGCTATTAATATTATTAAATTACTATCGGGAAAGCTGAAGTTAAAATATACTTTGAATTATCTGTAATTATGTCTGCAATTACAAGCCAAAACGGTGAATTGTATTTTCATAGATACGCCCGGAGGCACAGGCAAAACTTTTCTCATTTCACTTTTTTTGGCAACCACAGGATCACGAAATAATATTGCACTTGCAATCGCATCTTCTGGAATTGCAACAGTTTTTTTTTTAGCTGGTGGCCGAACAGCGCAGTTAGCACTGAAATTGCCGTTGAATATACACATCACTGAGACACCAACAGGCAATATTAACATAACTTCTGCAATAAGTAAAGTACTCCATGTATGTCAACTCATTATATGGGACGAATATACTATGGGGCACAAGAAGGCTTTAGAAGCGCTTCATCGTACACAAACATATTTGAGAGAATTTTACCACCTCTTCCGTGGCACACTCATTTTATTTTCTGGTGATTTTTGGCAGACTACCAGTTATATCAAGGTCAACACCCGCCGGTGAACTTAATGAATGCCTCAAGTCATCAGTATTATGGTGACACATACAGAAATTGACGTTGAAGCCCAATATGTGCATTCAACAACATGATGCAAGCGCTGAACGTTTCGCAAAACAATTGTTGGAAATTGGGAATGGGAAAACGCCACAAACTTCTGTAAAATCGCAGCAACCACAGACGAATTGATTTAAAATTTTCCCCAATTTCGCAAAAAATTACTCAAATCAGCAGTGGCTCAGTGCACGTGCTATATTAGCAGCCAAAAACAAGGATGTATTTGCCAAGAATTTAAACATTCAAGACAAATTAACAAACGAAGTGACAACGTTTGAATCTGTCGATACTGTAATGAATCAAGTCGAAGTTTTCAATTATCCAGCTGAGTTCTTGAATTCACTTGATTTGCCAGGCATGCCACCATGCGATTTAACATTGAAAATTATCGTGCCTATCATTTCTCCCCTAAACATCAATCCGCACAACTTTGCAATGGTAACAGGCTCTCAGTGAAAAAGATGTTGATTAACATCATCAAAGATACAATTTTACATGGCAAATATAAGCAAGAAGATATACTATTGCCACTTATCCCAATGATTCCAACAAACAATTTATTTGAATTCAAACGCTTGCAGTTTCCGGTACGGCTCGCCTTTGCAATGACCTTCAACAAATCACAAGGACAGTCGCTACAAGTGTGTGGACTACATTGGAAAAATTTATTCTTTTCACATAGACAGCTATTTGTGGCCTGTTCACGAGTCGGAAAACCTTCTAATTTATTCGTGTACGCACCAGACAGCCAAAATATATATATATATATATATATATATATATATATATATATATATATATATATATATATATATATATATATATATATATATATATTGTCTATTCGAAATCACTTCAATAAGCAGAATTAAATGAAAAGCTTTTTCCTAAGAAAATAAACAAAAGAACAATGATCCCATATAATTATTAAATATTGTTATAGCGAGTTTCCTTTATATTCAATTTCTGTTGGAGGCGTAGCAAAGCCCGCATGGTACACCTAGTTATTTATATTTCAGTGCGAGATTTAAGAAGTTGTTCAAACTTGTTTAAAGTTCACAAATATTTGTACACAGTGACACACCATAAAAATATGTAACTGAAAAAAAAAAAAAAAACTCCCTTTCTTTCAGCGAAATGTAGTTTATTTTTAAACAGCAGGCACTTGTTTTCTCATAGACAGATATCCTAGACGTAACTTCATGTACTTAATGAAACTTCACAGCAACGTATCTCGGAAAATGAATGTGTATCGCCGTAAAGGATGTTTAAATTCGAATTTGAGTTGTGCATCCCGATACTGCGCATGTACAAAGGTGCATTTAACGAACATTTAATGATATGTCAGTGTTGATGTTTCGCTGGGGGAGGGGGGGGGGGGGGGGGGGGGGTGACACATTAAAAAATTAGTATTCGACTAAATTCGATTCTACTGACGAGGAAACGCATAGAAACTACACAGAAAATGTTTTGAAAAGCCAGTAGACCGGTAAACTATATGAATCATGTGTCAAAACGACTCCAGACCCATCTATTGTGAATTGGTTACTTGCTTTACGTCTCAAAAAAACCAGCGTGTTTTCGTTTTTAGATTTGTTTCGAAAATTATCATAGACACTTATTTCAGACTATGAGAGGTAGCGTCCCTACATCAAAACATATATATCCTATAAATTTCAGCTAAATCGGTTCAGTTGTTTCCGAGTCTATACGACATAAACAGACACACGTTGATTTGTGTATGTATAGAAGAGCTTATGCAATATATCCATGTCATTAAAAAAGCAGTTTGCTTGCTACATACATCCAGTTTTAACATACGGCTGTGAGTCCTGGACAATCGGTAGGCAGGCCAAACAATTGCTGTTTGAGATGTGGTTTACAGAAGAATGTTTAAAATAACGTGGACAACCAAAAAGAGCAACTCAAAGAGGAGAGGTCCCGAAGACAACGTATCACAGACATCAGAAGGAGACAGTCGTTATTTTTCGGCCATGTTATGAGATGAGGGAAAATGAAACATGTTGTGACCACTGGAGAGATCTGTAGAAGGAGGGACAGAGAAAGACAATGAGAGAAGATTCCTGACAGTCTTGTTGCATGGCATAGAGGTGTGTCAGCACACAAACTGATACATGCTGCAGGAGATAGCAGATTGTGGAGAGGCATGATTGCCCACACCAGTCGGCAAGGCACGTGATGACAGACGTAAATAGATAAATATCATGATGACACTTCTGATGTGCAATGGGTCTGCTTTAAATACAAAACAAAGCTGGATACACAAGGGTTATAACAAGTAAAATATGTGGAAGATATCTCCAGCCGAAGATACTGCAGATTGAAGGGCTTGACCATGTAACAAGACTGGCAACAGACAGCACTGCAGAGAGCAATGCTACAAAGATACAACCGTAACAGAACCAGAGGTCGACCAAGCAGAAAATTGACGGCGGAAGAATACCAATGAGTATTAGATACGAAGTGAACAGAGAGGACCGTTCCAGTGATCTCTGGTTGTACTGGCGATGCGAAGCATTACAGGAGTAAAGAAAAGACTATACATCAGTGATCTCTAACTGTCCTGACTCTTCTAGGCATTACGGAAGTAGAGAAAAGACTATACATCAGTGATCTCTAACTGTCTTGACTCTGATAGGCATTACGGAAGTAGAGAAAAGACTATACATCAGTGATCTCTAACTGTCCTGACTCTGATAGGCATTACGGAAGTAGAGAAAAGACTATACATCAGTGATCTCTAACTGTCCTGGCTCTGATAGGCATTACGGAAGTAGAGAAAAGACTATACATCAGTGATCTCTGATTGTCCTGACTCTGCGAGGCATTACAGGAGTAGAGAAAAGACTATTAATCAGTGATCGCTGACCGTCCTGACTCTGCGAGGCATTACAGGAGTGGGGAAAAGGGTATACATCAGTGATCTCTAACTCTCTTGACGCAGCGAGGCATTACAGGAGTAGAGAAAAGACTATTAATCAGTGATCGCTGACCGTCCTGACTCTGCGAGGCATTACAGAAGTAAAGAAAAGACTATACCAGCAGCGGATCAAGCAGATGCAGCTCTAGAACAAAAAACAAAAAAACAAATAAAGTAACGGATGAATGAAATGGAGGTAAAGACCGGGAGTCCAATGTGACTTATAATTAGGGCTGTGCCGAATAGTAATTTCGACTATTTGGCCGAATACGAACAACGGGACTAACTATTTGGCCGAATACGAATACGAATAGTGTATAGTGTATATAGTATATCTGTTGTTTTTTTAAAAACACATACACACATTCATAATGTCAAATGTACGCTGAACTTTTACTTCACATAAAGTAGCACAGAATAGTCATCTTCTTGTTTAGCATTCTAAGCCCTTGAGGTTTACTGTTGCAAATATCACTCCTCTCCATTTTTCTCTCTCTCTGGCCTTATCTTCACAATTTGTGACACAAGTTGTCTGCAGGTCTGGCTGGACATTATCTCTCGAACTTCTTTTTTGTCTGCCTCGTGGTCTACGCACATTCCTCTCTCAGGTGTATACAGTTTTTACTTCTCTGTCATCTTACATGCTTTCAGTATGCCCCAACCATTTTAGTCTGTTAGCTCTCATGATGCCAGTGATCAATGGTGATTTAAACAGATTATGTGTTACGCTGTTGCTTCTCACTCTCCATTCCCGGCTTTTAGCATCTTTGATGGGTCCAAAGATTTGTCGTAAGACTGTTTTCGAAAACCTGTAATAAGGCCTCATCTCTCTTTTTTTTCTGCTTCAAGTTTCAGAGCCATATAAAACGTCTCGTCTTATCAACGTTTTATATATTTTGATCTTGGTGTTGCGAGACAGACGCTTTGACTTTAGCAGATGTTGAAGGGCATAGTATACTTTGTTTCTATATTGTATTCTAGATTGTATTTCTTCTCTCAGCATGTTGGAGCAGTTGAAGTTTGCACCCAAGTACATATATGCTTCCGTTCGTTTGATTATCGACTTGGATATGGCCGGAGTTTATATTCTTTCCGTGTCTAGTTAGTATTCGTACAGAATATTCAACATTTAAAAGCATTTTATGTTTTGCATCCTTCAGTCAGTCCGTGGTAACTAATAACTAGGAATGAAATAATCCTAAGTATTATAACAAGTAACTAAACTTGGTAATTGTCACTGACAGCTTAGTTAATGCAGGAAAGCTTCATAAGCTTTCAACAAAACCAATTGTTCCATGTTGTCAGCATTAAGGCCGTGTATGCAGAAGCCGGTGTAAGATAACTACTATTGGAACTCTCCGCTGGCTGCTGAAGATGAGGACAGAGCACTCATGGGAACGACTCGTGTGCTGTGATGTTAATTTTTAACTTAACTCAAGCAGTAGTACACCTGACGAGAAGCTACGAAATATGCCTAGCAATACATTGTTTGCTATGTCCGCATTCTGTAACATCAGTAAGTTGTAGCAGTCTCTGAATTACGATATTTTAGACTTTATAAACCAGTTGTGCTCATTTTTTTTTTTTTTTTCACTTTCTCAGGATGGATTCTCTGAAGCAACACCGTCAAAGCACCGCTGGACGCCTGTACGACATCGACAACAATATCAGAGACAAAGAGCGAGAGGATCAAGAGACCATGGACAGACATAGTCACTTTCTGAGGAATGACTTTCTAGTGTTGTATGAGCATCTTCTTCTTGAATGACTAGAAAGCAGCAAAAGGCGCCCATGTCAAATCTTCATGGCCAACACCATCTAAAGCTGTATGCAGTAGGATTTCTATAATCGTGAAGTGGTTTGATTCCATAATTTGATTATTGGATCAATTGGTGTGCAGACAGGATATAAGAAGAACTTTGATATGTCTGTACTAATCTAATGTGTCCTGTACAATAGCCCGCGTTACAGGGACTTTCATTATGTTGTATAACCCTAATGGGTCTTTTATAAAACACCACAGAAGAGGAACTTTACTTATGTAAACAGGGGCAGTGGGTGTACTCCTGCACAGGGGCAGTGGGTGTACTCCTGCACAGGGGCAGTGGGTGTACTCCTGCACAGGGGCAGTGGGTGTACTCCTGCACAGGGGCAGTGGGTGTACTCCTGCACAGGGGCAGTGGGTGTACTCCTGCACAGGGGCAGTGGGTGTACTCCTGCACAGGGGCAGTGGGTGTACTCCTGCACAGGGGCAGTGGGTGTACTCCTGCACAGGGGCAGTGGGTGTACTCCTGCACAGGGGCAGTGGGTGTACTCCTGCACAGGGGCAGTGGGTGTACTCCTGCACAGAGGCAGTGGGTGTACTCCTGCACAGGGGCAGTGGGTGTACTCCTGCACAGGGGCAGTGGGTGTACTCCTGCACAGGGGCAGTGGGTGTACCCCTGCACAGGGGCAGTGGGTGTACTCCTGCACAGGGGCAGTGGGTGTACTCCTGCACAGGGGCAGTGGGTGTACTCCTGCACAGGGGCAGTGGGTGTACTCCTGCACAGGGGCAGTGGGTGTACTCCTGCACAGGGGCAGTGGGTGTACTCCTGCACAGGGGCAGTGGGTGTACTCCTGCACAGGGGCAGTGGGTGTACTCCTGCCACCCCCCCCCCCCCCCCGCCTATTCCAATAACTGAACACCAGCGTCCACAGGAAAATAGTTCAGTAAACAACTTTGACAAGTATAGTTTTTTTTCTGTTTGTGTGGGGTGTGTGTTTGTATGTGTGCTTGCGCGCGCGTTGCATGTGTGTGCGTGAGTGGTGTGTGTGTGATGTAACTGTTTACTTTATTTTAATACATTTTTATGACACAAAAGGTTCAGGCCTAAAGTCGAGAGGATTGACTTAACTGCACTGGGTTTTATTCCATATGGCTCAACTCTCACAATAACATAACATCTTGTAGGGAGTCGGCGGTCCGAAACACAAGTTTAAGGTGTCTACTTCGTGCCAAAGAACTACATGGCTGTTGGGTGAACAGTCGTTAACGAAGGCAGGCAGGTCGCTTGCTGGTGGATATAATTTCCTAAGTCCCTTTCCCAGCTAATAGTGAGGGTACTGCTGGGGTGACCGTTTTGTAACCCTCACATAATGCTTCAGGTCAAAATGGACGCTAGGCATGGCCACCTATTTTAGCCGTGGCAAATTTATTTGCCTCTGCCAGACGGTGGCCGTTGCATTTTTGCTCCATTTGTAGACTGGAAGGATATAGTTTCGTTGCCCAGCTTCTGAGATGAGTGTATGGCGTGACACTGTGAGCTGCAGATTTCATTTGAACTGTGATCAAAAATGTTTGTGTTTTTCTTTGGCACAGGAGCGGAGCAACTATGGGGTGACCCGTTTGCTATGAAGTTGAAACTAAGATTACCAGATTACACACACACACACACATACACACACACCCATCCCCTCCCCCTTTTACATTTTGTACCTATACCTTTACCTATTATTACCACAGAGACTAAGCAGCAAAATGAACAATACAAATATTAGTATTTATCAACCAAAGAAGACAAAGATCGTGCCCTTATGCTCATGTTTTTTGTCTATCGTACTAAAAGCAGTGGTAACGAAACATGTTCGCGTCTTGAAAACATCAAGAGTATAGTACTAGACTCACATTTGTTTTTAAATTGTAATCGGTCTATGATGATGTGATGTGGTCAGCTTTTGAACCATTACTTTCTGGAAAAGTCCTGGCTATCATCTGTAGACAGTCTTGAACTCGGAATCTTGATCAACTTTAAAGACCTTCCCCGCGTATGGATTACAAACCTACTATTAAATCTGTCGTCTCGATACGGGACGCAGTTTTTGCTTATTTTAAAGCCCCACCCGGGCTGAAGTCGAGGGCCCTAAAATAATCGTTGAACGGGGTTTCTGGAACCTCTACCCGGATGATCCTCATCCGCATAGTGGTACTAATGTGTCACCTGGTGTTTATCGCTTGTTGGACGTCCTGGTGGGTTTGAATCTCACGCATTAAAAACTTTAGTGCTCAACTGAGTAGAGTTAAGGTCTGTCATTACAGCACACAGAATATCACCATAAACCAGGGGTTCTCAACCTTCTTAAAGCGGCGACCCTTTAATACAGTTCCTCATGTTGTGGCGACCCTTTAATACAGTTACTCATGTTGTGACGACCCTCTAGCCATACAATTATATTCGGTGCTACTTCATAACTTTAGTGAATGTGTGTTTTGTGATGGTCTTTGGCAACCCCTGTAAAAGGGTCGCGACCCATAGATTCAAAACCGCTGCTATAAGCTCTCGTTCCTCATCGTCAGAAGTTATCGCAGAGTTTCAGTTCCGACTGTGCCAGTATCTGTCTGATTGAATGTTCGTCTTGCCTTTTTTCCTGAGTCGTTGAGTTTCGGCCAGGTCCCCTGGTCACACCCCGCATCGCCATTCTATTCACAGCGTGGTCATCTATTTCTGTCTTCGCAGTATTCACTCGACCCCAAAGGGAATTAGCAACATCTACTTTGGCATGCATCAGTACGCCACCAAGTGTGCAGAAATAACAGTATACCAGTTCGTTTCTCAACACGTCTGCTTAAAAAGCTGACTTCTGAAGTGACGCTTATGTTGTACACTTAATTTGTACATTCTTTTGTATACTTTATATTCAACCAAGTATTTAGGCCTAGGGTGCCTATTCTAGTATTCCGCTGGATATCTCCTTGATGGATGTGCTACAGTGAAGTCCTGCATTCTATAACTGGCACACTTGGCACCGACACAGCATCATGTAATACAGTCGCTACCTTTACAAGCCAACAATAACGCTTGTGAAAGGCCACATAAACTTTAATGGCATTAAAGTTACACGTCACAAGATGATGATGATTATTCAATAAAACATGTACGATAATAAATCTCCATTATCTATTCTGATGATATAAAAGATTACAGCAGCTTTTCTCAATGGGCTCCTGCCATTAAAATAAGTAAATAGACATTGAACTGTCTCCCGCAAACAACGGTAAATCAAAACCTCACAAAGAGAAAACGTTTCTATAATATCCTCATACAGAGAGCCAACACAGTTTCCGCTAACCCCGCGGAAACACGTCCGACTTGGACAATGGAAATATCTCAACTGCCGAATCCTTTGTGTTCTGCAGGAGCCTTTGTGTTAATCGCCCAGCATTCAATTAGCTGGTATCCCAGGTAACAGACCCGACCGGTGGCCGCTGTGTGAACCTTTCACCTGCGCTATGACCACTAGAAGAAACTAGAAGAAACTTTAACTCTTGGACTATAAGATTACAACAGCTTATCCCCCCCTCTCACAAACTGAAAATCTATGTTTTCAGTTGCATAATTTTAACTCTGTTGTAGTCATCTAGACAACTTATATTCGAATATACCTAGTGAAATCCACATGTAGTTAAGTGAGAATGCATGTAAACGAAATGATGATAACTTTTGTTATAATAAGAATGCATGTAAATAAAATGATGATAACTTTTAGTTATAAGACATGAAATAACAACAAGAAATACAATATAATATCATAACTGGTTCACTAATAACTCATAAGCTAAATCCACATATCATAATTACTGTCAATCCCAATAAATGGAATCATCTGTCCAAAACACTTGAGAAATTAACTAACTAAACACTTCTCATAGGTATGTCCTTGAAATATACATATCTGGATAAAGTATGTTGATACCAATATATAAGCATCCATTGCAGTGTAGTGAGGTATAAAAATTCCAATGTGAAAAGGAACTGATTGTCTCATGATGTACAAGGAAATCTGGACAAATAGTCAGCAAGTACGTTCTCCTTACCACTCCGGTAGATGATGGTATAGTTAAAAGTCTGAAGAAACAATGTCCAACGAAGAATACGGGCATTTGTTACAGACCCTGTGTTCAAAACAGCAAGTGACTTGTGGTCTGTAATTACATAAAACGTTCTCCCTATTAGGTACCTGGAGAATTTAGCGATGGACCAGTAAATTCCCAGTGCTTCTCTCTCTCCGACACTATAGCGTGTTTCAGTGTCGGACAATTTGCGACTTGCATAGAGGCAAGGATGTAAAGTCCCATCGTACATTTGGGAAATTACTGCTCCCAGTGCGACATTTGAAGCATCTGAGGAAACATAAAAATCAAGTGATAGATTAGGCAATCTCAGAAATGGTTTATTGTTAAATGTTCTTTGTATCTGGCTGAGTGCTTGTGCGCAGGATTCATCCCAAAACACCTCTCGAGGCATCGTCTTTCTTGTCAACTCAGACAACACAGATGTTATAGAGGAATAATGGGGAATAAATTTAGCGTAGAAGTTCTTAGACCCAAAAATGATAGCTCATGAAATGCTATCTGGACTTAAATAGGTGCCTATCTCTGTCTATGTGTTTCTGCTGTGCTCGTGTAACAGCATTGGCCACTGTGTCATTGTCATCGTTCCACTTCTTAATATCTTCTGTTGTGCAAGCTCGCACCCCTGGAACTGTACCAAGAATGATATCTGGTGAACACCGGTTTACAACACATACCTCTGCAACTCCGGTAAAATGGGGACATCTAATTTTCACAATCGCAAGTGGATATTTTTCAAGATTTCCACCGAATGTGCGGCATTTAGCATATCTTCCTGTATATGCAGATGAAGGAACTAAGTATCTTGCCACGCCAATAACATTCGCACCCGTGTCCCTCAAAACTGTAGATCTAACCTTGCCAATGTACCCAAAATGGAGAGGTAATCCACATTCTGTAGGCATGGCGGACAAAGCAGGATACAGGATGTCAGGTCGAACTCTGACTTGTACTGTATCACTGTGGCTGGCATGTGTTATGTCCTCTACCTGAACTGCATTGCCCTGTCTTGGTGTAACTCTAGGACAGAATTTTTTTAGGTGATTCCCCCCACACACAAAGCATTTGAGGTTGTTATCGTAGTGCCTCCTCCTGTCTTGTGTCGGAGATTCATAATCATTCTGTCTATAACTTTTGTTTTGACACTGGTCTGATCTGTGACGCCAGGAAGAACAGTACTGACAACCTCTAGGCCGGCTAAAGTACCTATGTGACTGTTCTGTCTTCTGAAAGGCTCTATCTGGTCGTCTGGAACGATCATAGCTGTGGCTTCTAAAGTGACCTGCTCTGCCAAAAGTGTTAGGTTTCTGAGCAACATTATTTTGCGAATAATGTGAGCGGTTCACGCGCATGCTAGATGCGGCAGGAATAGGTTCTGTATAACTTTCCTTTTGCAATGACTTGCCAGGATGAGCACTCATATATTGCTCACCCAGTTTTACCATTTCCTCAATAGAAGGCGGTTTTCTTTCTTGGAAGAAAGCAAACAATCCTGTGCTACAACAGGACAGAATCTTATCCCTAATCATCAGGTCTGCTAGACGATCATAAGAATTACCGACCTGCGCCAGAGTCGTCCACCTAGAAAACAAGGTCTTAACATTGGCAACAAAATCACCAAAACTTTTTTCAGAGGAAGGCATTATGTTTTTGAATTTCTGACGATAGTTTTCCTCTGTCAAATTTTGGGAAGCCAATAATTTCTGACGCACTGTCTGGAATGATGCACGGTCTTCCAACGGTAAATTAGTGAACGTGTTTAAGACTGTACCGGTTAGTAGATCTCTAAGACGAGCTACCCACTGTGTCTCAGGAATCTGGGCTGACGACATCGTTTCTTGGAATCTGTCCAAAAAAGAGTGTAAACAATCATTTGTTGTTAAAAAGGGCAACTTCGGCCTGTATGACCCATTATTCCTGTCTCGGTTGGAGAGCTGATCCATCTCCACACTTTTCTTACTCTCGGCCTCCTTAATAGCAATCATTTTATCTCTCTCTACTCTAGCAATTTCTATCTCAGTGTCGAATCTAAGTTGTTGCTGCTTGTGAGACAATTCTAATTCTCGATCTTTAAATTGCTGCTGCTTATCATTTTCCTGCATCTGCTGCAACATCTGCTCTCTTTTAAATGCTATTTCCTGTTCCTTAAGTACCCGTTCTGCCTCTAACTTTTCCTTTTCTAACCTTATTTGTAGTTCAGCCTTTTCTCTTTCTACACAAATTAGCATTTCTGACTCTTCTTTTAGTTTTAGTCTTTCTGCCTCTGCTTTTTCTTTTTCTGCCTCTGCTTTTTCTTTTTCTGCATTAAGAAGTTGTATCTTCAACTCAGAGTCAATTTTCTTCTGCTGTCTTTCTAACGCTCTTTCTTCTCTCTCTGTAATTTCTTTTAATCTGGCTTCGGCAAATTTTACCAACTCTGGCCCCTCTAAACTCATAGATCGGCCTAGCTCAACAAAATCCGCAAAGGAAGCCATTATAACTCGATATATTATGCAATACAGAAAATATAAAATAATAATAAATGGGGAAAAAAAAAAAATGAGACAAACAATGGTTGACAAACAAGACGCTACACTTCGTTCACTGCAACGAATGTACAAAACGACAACGTTGAGAGAATCGAATAGTAAAAATAAAGTTGACACCACAAGCCTGTTATAAAAAAGAAATCATGAAAAGTAAACAGAAGAGCACACCAATGACGTGACGACGGAAACACACTTAATGCATACAATTTTAGCGACTAATTGTCAGAAAGGCCACGAATATTTGCATATCCTCTATATCAGAGCCGCCAATTTGACAAGAAAAGCTGAAGAAAAGAACTAATATGTCATCCCAAACTCAATGAGCTGATATATTAAAGTTACAAATAACAGAAAACATGGATGATAATCATTCACTCTAACACCTCGGATATGTTGTGAGACGAAACGAGCACACAAAACAACTCCCATCCGTCAACAAAAAACATTACCCGATTTAAATCCACAGATGCGATCCTTAGGCGTCGTACTGCTATCCTTAGGCGTCGTACTGCGATCCTCAGGCGTCGTACTGCGATCCTCAGGCGTCGTACTGCGATCCTCAGGCGTCGTACTGCGATCCTGGCGATACTGCGATCCTTAGGCGACGTACTGCGATCCTTAGGCGACGTACTGCGATCCTTAGGCGACGTACTGTGAACAGGGACCTAGTAGTAATGATGCGAAACTCAAGCATCCACTGCTGAACTCCGTTGAAGAATGTCAATTACGGCCGAAAAAAACGAGTAATTCTATAGAGTCAAATAACACTGCTAATGTCACCAGCACTTTATACAGCTGTAAATCAATTAAGGCCTACTGTTAGTTCACCTATGTCCGATAAGTTCGTAAAGCTGCTAGAAACACTCGTTAGCACTGCATACACTTTAAAAAAAATAGTTTATAACTCCTTTCAGGATCCGTTAATTTATAACTTTATGTAGAACAGTTTATATGTATTCGTTCAAACGATCATCAGTCAGTAGCACAAACACTGGGTAAATCAACACTGTTTATAAATCCATCAAAGGACCGGCTTGGCCATCCACTGTTGTACACTTAATTTGTACATTCTTTTGTATACTTTATATTCAACCAAGTATTTAGGCCTAGGGTGCCTATTCTAGTATTCCGCTGGATATCTCCTTGATGGATGTGCTACAGTGAAGTCCTGCATTCTATAACTGGCACACTTGGCACCGACACAGCATCATGTAATACAGTCGCTACCTTTACAAGCCAACAATAACGCTTGTGACAGGCCACATAAACTTTAATGGCATTAAAGTTACACGTCACAAGATGATGATGATTATTCAATAAAACATGTACGATAATAAATCTCCATTATCTATTCTGATGATATAAAAGATTACAGCAGCTTTTCTCAATGGGCTCCTGCCATTAAAATAAGTAAATAGACATTGAACTGTCTCCCGCAAACAACGGTAAATCAAAACCTCACAAAGAGAAAACGTTTCTATAATATCCTCATACAGAGAGCCAACACAGTTTCCGCTAACCCCGCGGAAACACGTCCGACTTGGACAATGGAAATATCTCAACTGCCGAATCCTTTGTGTTCTGCAGGAGCCTTTGTGTTAATCGCCCAGCATTCAATTAGCTGGTATCCCAGGTAAACAGACCCGACCGGTGGCCGCTGTGTGAACCTTTCACCTGCGCTATGACCACTAGAAGAAAACTAGAAGAAACTTTAACTCTTACTTGGCGAAGTAGTTATCCCGCGCTCTTAACGACATTGGTTTGCTTCATGGCTGCTTAGTGGCTGGAATTTTTAACATGGTCCGAGTGTCTTTCAGGGGAATCTTGATGTGACCGATTTTTGTAAAAGACATGCTTCACAGGGGCGCTTACACAAAGACGTCATTGGGAAGAGTGGGGGGGGGGGGAGCCCCTCAGAGGAAATAAAATGAGGACGGAAAGAGAGAGGGAAAGGGGCATCAAGGAGCTTTTTTTTAGGTAGGGCATCAAGGAGCTTTCGCCCTGTTTAAGTGTGCATTTATTATTATTCTGCGTTCGTCCTTAACCGGATCAAAGAGCCTTTTCCAGGCCTTCTTGCAAACTTGGCATCTATGGCTAAACCTATATTTTATAGACCAATCGGCACTTGGTGGGTGATGTGGTCAGCAACACGCCGGCCGCCTTTACTTCTCAGGACTACACCTGGTACCCAATCAAGTCTGGATCCACCTAAGAGCCAAGGTTCCGTCAGGACCCGAGCCCACGTTTTTCCGATCAGCGTCTATCCGCTACATCGCGGCGACTTTCTGTCCTTAACAGAATTGTTGGAACACTGAATTATCGTTCACCCCTGCCCGTATAAGGCGGCGTGCGTGGCTTAGGCGTTTTGCGTGTCCTGCTCGTAATTCCAACGTACCGCGATCGAAACCCACAGCTGGCTGCGTGGATTTTTATCATGGTATGGGGCGTCGCCGGTCGACCCAGCCTAAAATTGGTACCAGGATGTGTGTCCTGGGGAAGTAAAGACAGCCGGCGTAATGCTGACCATATTACCCACCTAGTGCTGATTTCTGTTTAAAAAAGATGGGTGCTCTCCCGAAATGCCTAAATCGTGAAAAGGAATTTTACCTACTTACTCGTATAAAACTACAGGTTACACCTGCTGTAACGTTTACGGCTGCCCTATTGATAACCTCTTTGGAGATTGAACCGGGTATCTGGTCCCTGCCTTGTGGGTCTGACGTCCAGACTGAGATTCTTTAGCCTCAGGATGGTATGGTAAATTTTTAGATAGCAGTCCATAGGGTACAAACTGGTCGATCGTTCGATCAAGCTAATGATTGTATTATGGCTTACACATTGAGTGGAATGTCAGCTCCTTTCTGCTCAACATGTCTGATTTAAACAAACCTCAAATTAGTCGCCGTTTATGACATATTTATTATGGATAGGTCAGTCTATGCTCCCCCCCCCCCCATCCTCTCTCTCTCTCTCTCTCTCTCTCCCCCCCCCCCCCCCCCGTTCCTTTTTGTGTCTGTCTGTGTGTTTAAAAAAAATTCGTTCATTCCCCCAAACCACCCTGTCGCTGAACGCCACGCTGTGACGGAGCTTCCAGTATGCCATTTAGGTTAGTTACGTATCCTTTATAGGACGTTGCAGAACCAACCCCAACAACCCCTGGCTGTTGGCTGTTGTGTGGTTTTTCTAGGCAAATTTACGTCCAGTAGTTTGCCATTGCCTCTGGACGGTCGGCTTTCTTTATACCACTGCCGAAACCAACGCAAGGCGCATGGCCTGCAGCTGGGATCCAACCCGGCATCCCGGCATTACGAAGCGTTCGCATCGACTTAGCCACAGAGCCGACAGTATGCCAGTACTAAGGTGAATAAGGTAGGATTGTTATGCTCATTTTATGACACTGTCAGATTTAGGAAGTGGGCAAGGCAATGTTACTGAATATATTACACCACTTTTTAAAAGTAATCGTTTCATGAACTGTTCATAAAGTTACTCTGTTCTGTGCAAATTAGTGACCGAAGTTAAAAATCCCACTCAAGTCATGAAGTGCTCGAGAATTTTGTCCCTCAAGGTTTGAAGGTGTAAAATGTATTTCCGTTATGTGATCTCCTTTCTGTGAATTGTCCTTGGCATTCACCTCTGTAAAGCGGTAAGAATTTGTGATCGTTATTTTTTATTTATGGCCTCTCCCTGTGACAGGAAACCATATTTAGGAACTTCTGTATGCAAACGATACAGCCATTATTTTGAAGAGTGTAATAAAGTAAAGGACCCTTTTCCACGCCTTTAGGCGAATAAGGGCATATAGGGCTAGACATATATTTTATAGACTAATCGACACAAGATGTGTGATGTGGTCATCATCACGCTGGCCCCCTTTACTACCTGCGACTGCACCCGGTACCCACTCAAGGCTGGGTCAACATAAGAGTCAAGGTCATTTTTGAAAAAAGTCCGGCTCTGCCATGGGGCGAACCCACGACCTTTCGATTCGCAGCGATCGTCTAGCCGCTCCGCCACGGCGACTCCCACCGAACAGTGTAATAGGAATATAAAATTTAATCGTCTGTCCAAAAACTCACTTCATTAGCAAACAATAAGGTGCAGGTGTTGATGATATTGCTGCAGCGAATGAGTATAATAGAATATAGGCAGATTTGAAAATCCGTTATCAGTAGAACAACAAATAAATTATGAAAATATAAAAATATTTGAGACACCAACATTAGATCAAGCAGATGTAACAATAGAGACAAAGGCAATTAAAGTGACAGATCAATTAATTTTTTTAAGTAGTAATTCTGGTGGTGACAGAAATACAAATAAATTAAATTTTTGACGCACTGGCAAGAAACAGCAGTTTCTAATAATATTTGAAAATTTGGAACTCTAAATAGTATCTCTCTCTCTCTCTCTCTCTCTCTCTCTCTCTCTCTCTCTCTCTCTCTCTCTCTCTCTCTCTCTCTCTCTCTCTCTCAATCTTCCTCTCTCTCTCTCACTCTCTCTCTCTCTCTTGTTGTACCTAACTAGGACGTCACACAAGCGATAAACACCAGGTGACACAAAGAAAGAGACAAACACTGTCCTTTGTCCACATAATGAGAAGAGAGACATTGAAGAACATCGTGACAACTGGAAAGATCAGTGGAAAAAGGGGTAGAGGCAGACAGAGAAAAATTATGCTGGATGGGCTAAAACGAGGGCATAAAGGGATATCATCAATAGAGCTGTTTCAGTCAACCAGGGATCGTGATCTGTGGAAACATTTGAGCGCCTACGCCAGTTGGCAGGGCACATGATGATGACGATGACACAAAGTGCCACTATGCGGATGAGGATCCCCTGTGGAGAGGTCCCAGAAACCCCTTTCATCCGTTAGGTTATATTTATGGCCGGGCTATATTGATGGTCCCCTGGCAAAAGCCAGGGAGGGGCTTCAAATAACGAAAAATTGCATCCAACATAGGGACGACGTTTTGTAACGATGTAACTAAATTGTATAGTTTGAAAACCAAGTTAGCTTATTTTCAATTTTAACTTTATTTCAGTTTTAACACTTGCAAGTGAAAGTGGGAGAACCACTATGGACGAAAGTTAAATGTATTTGAAAACAAATGTTTAAGGAAAATGATGAAAATAAAATAGGGTGCATTCAAAGGGAGTGAATAATGAAAAGACATATCTGGGCAACGACTTATATCAACAGTTATAAAACACAGAAAATGGAACTAACTTGGACACATCCTGAGAAGAAACCAGCTGAGAATCATCAAACAGGCATTAAAAGGAAAGTAAAGTGATTAAATAGGCGAGGACGCCAAAAGAAACACTGAGACGAACGCTGATAAGAGAGGCCAAAGCTGCTGAACTGGATTCCATCCACGATATTGAACTCATTGCATAGGATAGAACGGAATGGATAAATAGACGCTGAGCACCATGGTACATATGATGGCACAACAGGAGATTGAATGAATGAATGAATGAATGAATGAATGAATGAATGAATGAATGAATGAATGAATGAATGAATGAATGAATGAATGACCAAAAACTACAGTAAAATAACACAACCTGATCCTAAACGAAAAAATATATATATATATAATATCCACACGCAAAACATGTCCCCTAAGCATAAATAACCAAAGCTGATGAAGTAAGCACAAATATCATACATTTTGAAAATCAGCTATTTAAATTTGAATGTTTTCTAAGATTAGCTAGATAATTCAAAACTGTAGCGACTTCAGGACTTTAAAAAGCCAAGGGCCTTATCAAGTATAAATTCAGCCCTACATTAACTGCACACGTATAACAGGCACATCCAAAAAAATGAAAGATTTGATTTGATTTAATTTGATTCAAGAACCGATATCACAGCACTCGGGGCATTCCCATAAGCACTCCGTCCCCATCTTCAGCAGCCAGCTAAGAGTTCCGATACTAATGATGCCAGTAGCTTTGTGATTAAACAAACAAAAAATGAAAGAGTAAATATAAAGACTACAATAGCAACAACAACAAAAGTTTGAAAAGAGGGAAGAGGGTGGGGTTGTAAATCTTACCATGGACCATTAAAATTGTTTAGCGCAGTGATTCCCAAAATGTGCGCCGCGGCGGCCAGGGGAGCCACGACCTCTTCACAGGGGCGCCGCGAAATATTGTGAAAGCTTCATAAATAATTTAACCAAGACACGAATAGTCATACTTACTTATGTTAGGGCGCCTTAGAAAATTTTTAATTTAAAAAAAAAAAAGGCGTCTCGACCAAGAAAAGTTTTGGAAACACTGGTTTAGCGGATTGTCAAATGAAAAACACACCTGCATTTGACCATCTGCTTCTCAATTTATTTAACACAAGTCCTACAATTCGCCTGCTAGCTAGTGATTTCTTTCACTCGGTCTCAGATGGTTAACTTGGTGGCTTCCCAGAGTGTTGATTTTAACTTTATGATGTTTTCATAGTAAAATAAAGGTCCCTTTTCCACACCTTTAGGAGTATTGCCAATATTGGGCTAGACCTAAATTTTTATTATAGACCAATCGGCACTTGGTCGTTGATGTAGTCAGCATCACGTCGCCCGCCTTTACTTCCCAGGACGGCATCTAGTACCCACTCAAGGCTGGGTCGACCTGGGAGTCAAGGTCATTTTGGGAAAAAGTCCGGCTTCGTCTGGACGTGAACCCACGACCTTCCGATCCGCAGGCGGGCGTCTAGCCGCCAACGCCACAGAGACTTTTATGTTTCAAAAATAGCAGGAAAAAGGACCTTTACTGTACTTTACATGTCCCTGTTTGGTAGTGGTTATCATAGTATATCGCTAAGCCTGTAGATGCTGACGACACCAATTATGTATTAATAAAAAAGGGGAGTGTCTAGTTGATCATGTTCTTAGTGCACTTGTATCCATGACTAGGTGCACACGCCGTCTGGAGGTGACAGGTTCAATTTCCAGTACGGTAACTATAGCTCTCGATTGTTATGTTGTCTAGTGTGTTGTATTATCTTTCTACTTCTTTCTATGAGTGCCGATCAATACACTTTCTGTTACTTGATTAATTTAATTATGTATTGATTTAATATCCTTCATGTATACCCGCTTTAGACTCTGGATTCTAGTGTTTCGTGCACACCCGTTTTAGAGACCTTTCTCATTTACATGCAGACTGTTGCTTCGTTGCCTCTCCGACTACGAAGGAAGCCCACAGTAAGTCGTCTCTTAGGACATGCTTTTTTAGGAGACAGTGAGTCTATTCTTGTTCTCCCCCACAATGGAACACGTGAACCCGCATAGGAAAACCACCACTTTGAAACACAAAGGGTAATGCATAAGAAGAAGAAGAAGAAGAAGAAGAAGAAGAAGAAGAAGAAGAAGAAGAAGAAGAAGAAGAAGAAGAAGAAGAAGAAGAAGAAGAAGAAGAAGAAAATGATAATAATGTTAATGATTATGATGATGCTGATGATGAAGAACCCAAGTAATCTTGGGTTACTTGACGTGAAAGTGAGAGAGGTCAGATCAGGCAATAACTGTTGAATTTACTGGGAAATTTGTAGACGGGAATCTGACCTACTTATACCCCGTCTACACACTGGTGGTACTTGCATTCTTGACCTTATAGACAGTAGGGTAACTGGTGTGTGCTAGACATGATAGGAGAACCGGGTAGAGACACAGTATCTCTCTCTTCCTCTCTCACTCTCTCTTTCTTTCTCTCTCTCTCCCTCTCTCTATCCCTTCTCTCTCTCCTCTCTCTCTCTCTCTCTCTCTCTCTCTCTCTCTCTCTCTTTCTCTCTCTCTCTCTCTCTCTCTCTCTCCTTCAAGTGATAGCTGCTCGGCGCACTTAGAACAGTACTTCTGATTGTGAGTTTGTCTAGAGGGAAAAAGGTGCCAGAATGTTAAAAAGCGGTTCTTTCGCAACTGCTACTGCTGTATTTGTTTCTTTTCGTTATTCTTCCCTTCCTCTTTTATCGGATTCCTCCTCTCCTGCTCATCCTAATTCTTCTTATTCATCTTGTTCTTGTTCTTGTTCTTGTTCTTTTTTTTTTCTTCTTCGTCTTCTTTTTCTTCTTCTTTTTCTTCTTCCTCTTTTTCTTCTTCTTCTTCTTCTTCTTCTTCTTCTTCTTCTTCTTCTTCTTCTTCTTCTTCTTCTTCTTCTCTTCTTCTTCTTCTTCTTCTTCTTCTTCTTCTTCTTCTTCTTCTTCTTCTTCTTCTTCTTCTTCTATTTCTTCTTCTTCTTCTTCTTCTTCTTCTTCTTCTTCTTCTTCTTCTTCTTCTTCTTCTTCTTCTTCTTCTTCTTCTTCTTCTTCTTCTTCTTCTTCTTCTTCTTCTTTTTCTTCTTCTTCTTCTTCTTCTTCTTCTTCTTCTTCTTCTTCTTCTTCTTCTTCTTCTTCTTCTTCTTCTTCTTCTTCTTCTTCTTCTTCTTCTTCTTCTTCTTCTTCTTCTTTTTCTTCTTTTTTCTTCTTCTTCTTCTTCTTCTTCTTCTTCTTCTTCTTCTTCTTCTTCTTCTTCTTCTTCTCTTCTTCTTCTACTTCTTCTTCTCCTTCTTCTATATACATATACCTACTTCTACAATTTAGTTACGTATCTTTTACAGGACATTGCAGAACCAACCCTAGCATTTTTTAGCCTTTGTGGTTTTTCTAGGCACATCTACATCCAGTAGTGTACAACTGCTTCCTGGACGGTCGGCTTCTGGATACCACTGCCTAAACCAATGCAAAGCACAAGGCCCGCAGTTGCATCGAAACAGGCACCCCGGCATTACGAAGAGCGTTCGTAAAGCCGAAGCCAAAGACGCCGACACACACACACACACACACACACACACACACACACACACATATATAAAATATAAATATAAAAATAATTAATAAAATAAACCGATCAATGCATGGTCAGCTTGTTTATTATGTATAATGTTTCCCAAAAAAAGCCCTTTAGCCCACACCCGCCAGCATGTGGTTTAATGACAATCATATCAAGCAACAACAACAACAAAAATCATCAACAACAACAATGCATACACACTCACATACACAAGTCAGATCGATTTTGATACTTGTGACTAAAAAAAGACTATGAAGACCGACCAGTCCTGCCTGTCCACCTATCACATCCTTTGCGCAGCAACAATGTTTCGTTCATACCGCTGTGAAACAGCTGGATTGGAAATACAGCCAACTAAACGAAGCATCAAACATACACCTCTACAAAACGCTAACAGACACTATTATTGTCTCTACTAAATGGGGGAAAAAAAACGTGAAATGAACCACCTGAGAATGTCATGGGCAGGGGCGTTGACACTAGGAAATTTTATGAAATCCTTCATTTCAATAGGTGGTAAGAGAGCGAGGGGTAGGCTGCTAAACGAACACAAGCCTTGTTAAAACACACAATAATAATAAACAATAATTATGAAAATTGTAATTATTTGTATTGCTCTCAGATTATAAATAGCTAAAAAATATATTACTATCTTCGAAACTATGTTAAATGTGTAAACAAATACGTTAACAGAAAAAAAAATCTAAACATGGTTAGAGGTCTCTTACAGATTTTCCAGGGAGGAAAGATGGGGGGAAGAGGTAGTAGCCTCATTCAACCTCTAGTATATTGTTAAAGCCCCCCCCCCCTCCCCCCCTTTCCAACCACCATATCTTCAATGTGTATTTGGGGAGGGGGTACTCTTAATGTGCCTAAGCTCCACGTTTCCTGCCCTCCTGAAACAGAAACCAGTTTGAATTATCGGATCCTTTGCTGATGCCCCAGGTGTCGATGCTCTCTTAAAAATTACCGCAGTACCCAAAAAAAAAAAAAACATGGATTAATTTGTGCATGATGGCTAACGAATCGCAAGCAGAACTCTGAGCCTGCATCTACCTCTGACCCAAATGTTCCTGCCCGTTATCAAGCACCACAAATGAGAATAGATCGTTTAGCACAGTGTTATTCAAACTTTTTACCTACACGGCTAGCTAAAACATTAGTAATTGCTTCCTGGCCCACCCAGCTCACCGAACATAAAACAAAATAAATTTAAACACAGTGTATTTGTTGAATAATATGTCATTAAATTACAGTTCTTAAATACTTCAACATCTGTTGCTGCCCAGAAATTTAAAAAAAAAATATGATATATGTGGCAGGAGCCTTGTTTCTGATAGACAAAGCTCTACAGTAACATTAATTCGACTTCTTTGATAATTTTTATTACCGACACGCCTAAAAATGTTTTCAGGAAGTCCTCGAGGTGTTAATCACATGTATAGGTAGAGTAATATCACTTTCCCTGTCTGTTATGCATGATGAGGCTGACCTGTTTGATGGCCCATCTGGACTTTTCCGTGACCCACCATCGTAGGTGCGGAACTTCAGGGGAACTTTAGGTTATAACTGGGACTAGATTATGTGCGCCATATATTTTACGCCGATGCGAGGCCCACCACAGCTTGAAGAACACTGGTTAAGCATTTGGGTCTGTGACGTAGAGTCTCTGCTGCCCCCTAACTCACTCAGGTAATGTCAAGGTCATAGCGCACCGGTTTCCCGAAGCACAAGTTTATGTGTGTTTATGCACGTGAGTTGCGGTGAAGGGGCACGGGAGGGCTTCTCTGTTACCTGTGTTGTTTTCTTTTCTTTCCTGGAATAACGCAGAATAAACAAAGCTCCGTGGTGCTGATTTTGCCTGGGGGTCAGGATTCTCCGTGTTTTCAATGTCAGTGCAAAATGGGGTGTATGCAAAAAACACATTAATTCACTTAGATGGTGAATTTATGATAAAGAAATCTTGTGTTTTAAAAGATTTTATGTTTTCACGGACTGTGTGGATAGCAGGAGAGAAACCTACGCAGCACAAAACCGTTTCAAGACAGCACTAACTTTCTTAGCAAAAAGATGGCTGACACATCTGAAAAGGTACTTTAAGAATGTTGAATTCATCGTGTTCTTCGTTTCTTGTTGAGTGTCGATTGCTGTTTGTTTAGAATTAACTTAAATATGTGCTGTGTGTCCTGTTTGTCCGTCGTCTTTGTATATGTCCTGTTTGTTTTCAAAACAGCATAATAAACTCGTTGACACTTTACTTCAAGCAAGTCGGTGTTGCTAATCATATTCATCATTGGCTGTGGTTTTCATTTTTCCCCTTGGCACAGTATAATATCTATCTTGATTGTCACCTTTCCCTTTTTCCATTCGATAGTGTAACATTGCGCTATGAGAAGGCATGGGACTCATGTCAATGGCGAGAGTCACTAGCAAGAAATGTCTTCGTTAAGATAAGTCTTCCACAACTGTAGCATGAGATTGTAAGACCTTATCAACAGTTGTGTTTAGTGCGTTTCTACACAGACGCTCGGTTCTCATCCTTTCTGCAGTCATTTCCCGTTCCTACAAGTCCACCCAAACAACTGCATCATTCATGTCCCGCCTGCACACATCTCTACACCGCAGTAGAGGTTGACCTCGACATTACCCACCCGTCTTCAACTTACCACAGAGGATGTCCCCACCAGGGACTCTGCCATGCAACACCCCCCTACCCCCTCCAAGATGCGACCCAGCCACCTGAGCCCTCGTAGACCGAGCATTGAGAAGACCGTTACAATACCTGCCCCCTCCAATGGAACAGTATAATATAAGGTGTCCCACAATCCCTCCCAGTCGATCACCTGCGAATCAGAAAGTCGTGGGTTGAGATCCTCACGGTGCCGGACTTTTTCACAAATAACATTGTCTCCCAGGCTTCCCCAGCTTTAGGTGAGTACGAAGTACAGTCCTGGAGAGTAAAGGCGGACGGCGTGATGTTTTTTCACATCATCCACTGAGTGTCGATAAGTCCATAAAATAGAGGTCCAATACGCCTGATGGAGTGGAGAAGGGCCCTTTACTTGAAGTCCCTCTGCAGTGACTGAATATCTACACCACACAAGTCTCTTGAGGCACTCGTATCGCGATCTGGACAACCACTTGTAACAACAGTTATAGGACAAAGAGGTTAGCACTGAAATATCCATGTGTGAATCAATTGCTGTATACTCTTTTTTTTTAGGGGTACACAAATTCTCAGTCAAAAAAAGATCAAAGAAATACATGAATGAATGCGTGAATTAAGAATGACATCCCTGCACTCGAATCATTCTCACGCATGCTCCTTCTCCTTTTTCAGTAGCCAACGAAGAGTGGATATGCTAATAGTTCACAAATATTTTTGAAAGGTAGACAAATATTTCTAAAAGGTCGACCACATAAATTTATAAAACAGACAGTGTTTAGATGGTAGATAAACGTGCTTAGAAGCTAGAAAACGATTTCTAGAAGATCCATTTATGTGGTTAGAAGGCAGTCAATTTTAGGAAGTGGACAGTATGTTTAGAGATACACACAAAGATTGTACTTCCAAAGCAAAGGCATGCACTTGTTTATTAATTTATTTTTTTTTCCTTTTTTTTTTTTCTTATTATTTTACTTTTCCTGTCCCTGTCTCCTTTTTTTTTTTTCTTCTTCTTCTTTTTCTTCTTTCCTTCGTCTTTTTCTTCTTCTTCTTCTTCTTCTTCTTCTTCTTCTTCTTCTTCTTCTTCTTCTACTACTACTACTACTACTACTACTACTACTACTACTACTACTACTACTACTACTACTACTACTACTACTACTACTACTACTACTACTACTACTACTACTACTACTACTACTACTACTACTACTACTACTACTACTACTACTACTAATATTACTACTACTACTACTACTACTACTACTACTACTACTACTACTACTACTACTACTACTGCTGCTGCTACTGCTACTGCTACTACTTTAACTACTACTACCGGTATTGTGATAATTATTTTTATTGTTATTATTATTATTATTAGTTTTTCCCACACACAAAAACAGGACTTGATGTAGTATTTTAACTATAGTCCTTCACATAATATTTGATGGAGATACGTAGTATATATGCGTATGTATATTAGACATATTATCTGCATATGCAAAACAGAAGAGGCAAGTAAAGGCGTATAAATGGTTATTAGTAGAAAATGAAAAAAAGAAATACAGACAGACATGAAACTAAACAGTTCAAGCATATACAACACGGATAGAATCATAGCAAGAGATCGAGCGAGAGGGAGTAGTGGAGAGATAAATATAGACTGGCTTTCAAGATAGACGGACGAGAGAAAAAGAGGACTAGGAAAAGAAAGAAGAGAGACATAAACAATGAAAGAGAGAGAGAGAGAGAGAGAGAGAGAGAGAGAGAGAGAGAGAGAGAGAGAGAGAAGAGAGAGAGAGAGTAGCCCATACGAGCGAAAGTAGAAAACTTCTTTGTCTTGCCGTTTCGATTAAAAGACAAAAAGAATAAAAGGAAAGAAATTGATCGGATGCAGTAGCAACACGTTTGGCAAAGTTAGTTACGATACGAAACGTGGTGTCTTGCCAGGTAAATGCACAAACTGAAGATACAGAGAAGGAAACGGATTAATAACAGACAATGTTGTCTTTCACTGAACATTCAGGCAAAGACATAACAGTGTAATCCCGGTATATGCTTGTCTATTGTAGTGAATAATTTAACTCTTTGAATCAAAGAAAATATCACAGAAGATGGTATACAAGAAACATAAGAGACAGTTCGCACGACTTGAGTGCATGACATTTACAAAGACAATCAATGTAGATTTTTTTTTTTTAGTTGCGTATCCTTTACAGGACGTTGCAGAACCAACCACAGAATTTTTTTTTTTTTTTTGCTGCTGTGGTTTTTCTAGGCAAGTTTGCGTCCAGTTATTTGCCATTGCTTGCTGGACGGTCGGCTTCTCGATAGCACTGTCGAAACCAACGCAAGGCGCAAAGCCTGCAGGTGGGATCGAACCCGGCACCTCCGCATTACGAAGCTCGTTCGCAACGCCTAAGCCGCAGACGCCGACAAATGTGGAATATACCTGCTATAAACTGTATCCTTTATTTTTTATGCTTTTCCAAAGTTTCATTGACCACAACAAGAAAATATACGGACATTCTTCACGATTTCAGTATGGTACGGGACTGGCTGGTAACACTCGTAGCGCACCCTTAGCCCGACCCGATGACGTCAGCAGCACGGCTCGTAAGCTGGAGCCGGTTGTGGTCCTGCTGTAGTCTGCCAGCATGGAAGTAGGACGGTTTCCTTGGTATAGTTTCTCCATTGTAACAATGTTCTGGTGCAAACGTTGACCAGGCTCATCGCTAACCTTGACATTGTTGCTGGGGAAGAAAACCCAGTGGAAGTGGTTAAAGTGAACTGAGACAACATGGCTTCAGCCAGTTCCTTAAAGTTTTCAACTCTGAATTCTTAAGATGAAACACATCTACAGCTTCTCTCTCTCTCTCTCTCTCTCTCTCTCTCTCTCTCTCTCTCTCTCTCTCTCTCTCTCTCTCTCTCTCTCTCTCTCTCTCTCTCTCTCTCTCTCTCTCTCTTCTGTTTTATTTTAACCAGATGTAAAACTCTTGTCTCTAAAGAGCACGTGAATCTGCAGACTTACACAAACACCCTCTTTAATGTTTGATTTGCTGAGTCGATGAACCAAGAGAGATGATGCTTGAAAGGCTTAAACGATGGCATGGAGGGATATCATCAAGCGAGCTGTTCCACGCAACCAGGGATCGTGATCTGTGGAGACGTATCATCATCTCTCTTGGTCTGCCTCTGACCCTTTTTCCACTGACCTTTCCAGTTGTCACGATGTTCTCCAATTTCTCTCTTCTCATTATGTAGCCAAAGAACAGTGTTTGTCTCTTTCTTATTGCTGTGTATTATGATCTACTTTCATTAGCTTCTTTCAAGCAATCGTTGTTAGTTACTCTGGCCGTCCAAGATATTCGTAAGATTCGTCTCAGAAACCACATCCCTGTTGCTTCAAAATTGTTCCTAATTTGTTCACTGACATTCCAAGATTCAGTTATCATACAGTAGTAGTAATAGTACAGGTTCTATGTAACATTTTAGCATCCTCTTTCTGGCATTAAATGAGAGCGATTTATTGCATAAGATATTTTTCATTTCCTGAAATACACCTTTCGCTTAACTTATTCTGCTTTTAGTCTCTGTCAAAAGTGCAAGAGCTTGAAAATTCAGGTAATCTGTAGTCTATATCCTTTTTATGGTGACCATATACTGACACGGGTGTAACCGTGTAGAAATAGCAAGCATTTACATGGTTGCTGGGCTCTGTCCAAACGTAGGAACAAGAAACTACTAACGCCAACGGTATCTATATATTTTCCCCTGGATACTTTAGATCTCTTACACATGTACTGCCACAAGTGTACGGGCTCCAGGTCTTGCCTTGGCCGGTAATCCTGCATCCGAAATAACAGCCATACGCAATTCAATATTGCTTTCATACTTTTTTTTTTCGGCTTGCAAATATGACTTTCCTCGGATATCACAAAAGCTGCGCTTTTATCTTCGAAGCTTTCCAACTGCTGGATTTAAGCCGCATGAATGACATTATTTCTTTACACTGGAAGTGTTTATCTTCTTCTTCTTCAGCGTTCCAAGCCCTTGAGTTCCATTGCTACAGATATAACCTGCCTCATCTCCTTTCTCTGGTTGGCCTTCTCTTTCCAGTCGGTGACACCAAGTGTTTGCTGGTCTGTCTGGACGTTTTCTCTCCATCGTCATCTTGATCAGCCTCGTACTACTGGCGTTTCCAAATGCTTACATAGGTACTATATGTAAGTTAAGAAGTTTATATTTGACCATCTCTAAACCTCCTAAACTAGAGTTAATTAAAAAACATGTAGTGTAATTTTCGTGTTTAGCACCCCAAAAGAAGTGTAGATTGGTTGTTTTCATATCAGTGCTGGGCACTTGTCCGGTATCGTTTTTCGTGAGTGAAATATTTCGGCCGTTTTAAATATCACACTGTAGGACTACTTTTGGCCCTTGGCCCAGGACACTGGCGACCCAGCAGGATTATTCTTTAGCCAGGCTATCCTCGCATAATGCAAAGTCTTTCCTGAGTAGTGTGCTAACAATGTGTAAATTCGTTTTCTAATATGATTACTAAAAAAAAAAAAGAGAGTCCGTAAAAGAGTTTTTACGCTGGTCTCCCCATTTACACACCGCTACCCACCGAGTGCCGATTGGTCTGTGCTCTTCCCATATGCCCGATGCGCCTAAAGGCGTGAAAAGGGATCTTTACTTTTTTCTTTACTTACACAGTAGCTCGCTTATGATAGGACGACCTCTGACCCACCACTTCTCTATTAAGTCGGCCTCTAGCGATCTGACTTTCACACAAGGGGATATTTCGCACTCGCACTGATACCGCATGTTGTATATTTCCCATGTCAGAGCTTTTAACACTTCTAAAACATTTAGATACTGGGTCTAACACACAGCCCCCTAGAGAATGGCAAAACCTATGTCACAGGCCGTCTCTGTCTCGGAAATAAAAACGTAAATACCAGACAACAACAGACTGCGACACCCATAACCTCGACCACGGTAGACTAGTCCCACCAACTTGGTGGTGTGTAAATGGGGCTACCATCGTAAAAATAACTATTTTTGAAAACAAGATCGGGTAACTATCACTTTAGTTCACACCATCACCGGTAATCTGAGAATTGTTATGGAAAGCACAACATCATAAGGGGGCGGGCAGGGTGGGAGGAGGGGAGGGGTTAGGGTTATAATCAGTCGGTGCTCTTTTCACACCGTAACACATCTATTGTAATAGACTTTCCCCGTGAACTCCTTAGCAACTATCGGAATCCACGAGATAGGGTAAACTATATTTATAGAACCCAAAAGCGGTCTCTATGATTTAGCTATTTGGGAACCACTGATCTAGGTCAGTGCTTTTCAACATTTTCCAGCTGACGCCTCGCTTAAATATACGGAAAGACCCCAATCCGATATTTTTTCCGACTCAATTTAAAAATAACTGATTAAAAGTAGGAGAATGAAAATAAAATCAACCCAGCGCTTTTAACAAGAACTTCGAGAAAATCATCCGCGTAAATCAAAGTGTCAAATAACAGACCCAAAAAAAAAAATAATAATAATAATAGCTAATTAACAACCAGTGGTTCCATATTTTTGGAGCGTTGAAAGCACTGGCGTGCTGAAATATACAAAAGTGACATCAACGGCATCGCGGAACACGCCGGTAACCTTGTGCCAAGGTGACAGGTTCAAGAACTACCAATCAGATTTGACCTGGTGTGTATATGGGCGGGGCGTGGGAGAGATTAACGTTACGTGTACCGTATGTAAATGTCAGGGTGATGGTTGACACTTCTGTCTTGATGATATCTGCTGTTTTTGGTCTGGTGTCGGGTTGGGCACCACGGTACACTGAAGGAAAAAAATATTGACATAACAAATGATTACTAGTATACTTGCACTCAGTTTCAAAAAATTCGCGACCCCCCCCCCCCCCCCCCCCCCCCTTTTTTTTTTTCGCCCTTCTTACCTCCCTCCCTATTTTTTTCTTTTTTTTAAACATCCTGTCGCCCTCTTCCCAACCAATTTGAAAACTACTATCTTAGATCGTTCTGAACTCAAAGAATCCGCTGATGCTTCCTGTTTCATGTCCATTGGGTTGTCGATTTTTGTTATGCACTCGGTAATTTATACGTTTTCACTCCCGTTGTATCACATTCTGTGTATGCTAATTTGGAATTTTTCCTTATTTTCTTCTTCTTCTTCTTCTTCTTCTCTTCTTCTCTTCTTCTTCTTCTTCTTCTTCTTCTTCTTCTTCTTCTTCTTCTTCTTCTTTTCTTCTTCTTCTTCTTCTTCTTCTCCTCCTCCTCCTCCTCCTTTTTCTTCTTCTTCTTCTTCTTCTTCTTCTCCTTCTTCTTCTTCTTTTTCTTCTTCTTCTTCTTCTTTTTTTTCTTCTTCTTCTTCTTCTTCTTCTTCTTCTTCTTCTTCTTCTTCTTCTTCTTCTTCATCTTCTTCTTCTTCTTCTTAATAGTATTATTATTATTTCTGTGTTCAAATGCAGTTTTTTAATACTGCTCTCTGTTTTAGTTGGTACCAGGACAATCTCCTCAGAAGACCAAGCCTTTTCATTTTGTGTGTGTGGGGGGTGTGGGTGGATGTGTGTTACGGCGTGTAGCTCTTTAATATATTGTTTCGCAGATTTAGTCCTAGTTTTGTGTGTGTGTGTTTCTAATTTCTTCTCCTACGCTTACGTGTAAACTGGACCATATGTCCCTGTGCATATGGAGACAATTAGGAAACATTTGATAAGTGTATTGTGCAGTTTAGTATTGAGTCAGAGTGTGCGTGTACGTTATGCTTGTCTTCACGCAAGTTTCTAGCGAGAAACATATTAATTTTCTACCACCTTCAATCATGTATAGGAAATCTTATTTTTATACTTAATTCACCTGTTTGTGGCGAGCCTGTGTGTTTTTCTGTAGAGAAAGAGAGCAGAAACATCGGTTTTGTTAAATGCATTCACAGGAATACTATTTCTTTTTAGTGATACCTGTCCAGCTTCAAAGAGGTTAATAATTAATGTGCCTTGCTTAACTGCCTAAATATTGGACACAATTTAAAGAAGATCAGACCCCAACATAACCACAGAATAGACAGAAATTGCATGGTTAGCCTTTTCCTGGTATACACATAGTTAATCAAGTAGTCTGCATTTGGAGAACTTTTTCTAGTGTAAGAAACGTTTGGGAACCCCCGTGGCGTAGCCGCTAGACGCTCGCCTGCGAAACGGAAGGTTGGGGGTTAACAAGAACTCGGAGAAAATCATCCGCATAAATCAAAGTCATCAATCAAAATAACAGACTCCCCCAAAAAAATACTAATTAACAACAAGTAATTTAGTTTGTAAGGTTTATTCTCCTCAAACAAAGCATGTCACTTTTCATTCACAAGTTTGTTAGGCTGGTCGACTTTCCTGAAGGTTACAGGTGTGTCCTGTTCTTTTGTTTGCTTTCCTGTTGTCTTGCATTTACTTTTCATTCCGAGAAAGAGAATACCTGTGACAGAGGTTGCAGCACTCTCTAGGGCGTGTGTATTAGGGCCAGTTGCTTGATTTTTTGGAGCGTTAACAGCACTGGCGTGCTGAAATGTACAAAACGCGATATCAACACAAACTTTAGTGGCTGCCAGATGCTCTCCTGTGAAGTAAAGGCGTCTGGCATGATGCTGACCACATCACCCACTAAGTGCCGATTTGTAAGTAGAATATATGTCTAGCCCTATATGCCCAATTTTTGAATAGAAGTTTGCATACTTTCCTCCGTGTTTAGAAAAAAAAAATTAAAGACCATTTTCCACGCCGAACTGGCATGTTGGATAAATAGGACTATACCTGTATAATGTATAGACCAAACGGTAATTTGTTAAACCAGAGACAATTTTGCCTAAGCGTGTAACGTTTTAAATAGGCAGTTTCTCTCTTGCATTCTATAGGCAAGGATGAGAATTAAAAAATGTCGCGGTAGCTTAAAATTTTAATTTTTTTTCACATTGGACTCAAGAAGTAAACTGCTATCTATGTTTGTTTTTGTTTCTGTCTTTGGTTAGCTCTTGGCTCTGTGGCTAAGTCGAAGCAAACGCTTCGTAATGCCGGGATGCCAGGTTCGATCCCAACTGCGGGCCATGCGCCTTGCGTTGGTTTTGAGAGTAATATCAAGAAAGCCGACCGTCCAGTAGGAAATAGCGAACTACTGGATACTAAATTTGCCTAGAAAAACCACACAACAGCCAGGGACTGTTGGTGTTGGTTCTGCAACGTCCTGTAAAGGATACGCAACTGACCTAACCTTTGTTTAGCTGTCAGGTAGGCCGCGGGAGCACAGAAGTTGAGGTACACTGCTGTAGACTCTTAGGTACGTGCACCGGGCTGGTACTCTCCTCTTTTAGTCCGTTGTGGTAGGACTAATTAAAGCGTCTTCATGCAGTGACAGTGATTATTCTCCAAAGCCAAAACTCTAACAACATATAAACCCTCCTTTCCATTTAACCTTGCTACGCCTCTGCACAGGAATGCGATTTTTAGGCTGACCGTATCTCTTAGACGGGTGGAGGAGGTGAAAAGCGAAAAATCAAGAAGAAAACACTGGGTTGGAGAGTTGGGTGAGTAAAAGACTAGCAGTGAATAGTGGAGGAAAGCTGCCGGGTCATACGCCGTGTGCTGTTTCTATGTTTCGTGTGTTGCCCCACTGAGTTGATGGATTCTCTGTTACCATAGGTAATTTGTTGGCACGTCTGCATTACCTTGTCTTCAATGTCGTAAACAAAGTGCGTGTTTTGGTTATATCAACGATTGTTGTTTCTGCTTGTGCTGATAGCTGGTTTCTGCTGAACTGATGGAAATACTCAGGAGACTAAACACACCAACTACTTGCTCGTGTGTATTGTTAAGTATATCTTTTTAACACACTTTACTGAGCGAATAGTTACTATCTGAAGATCCCGAGCAGATGAGGTAATTATATATATTTACGTATATTTCTAAATATTTCATCAGTTTATTATTGATTACTGATTTAAAAATTGACATCATCTTGTGCCAAAAGTCGTTCATATATGGTCTTCAGAGTATCTCCCTTGTCTAGTACGAGTGTTCCTATAGCTTTCTCTCTTGTAGCCATAAAATCCGCTCTTTTATTCCCTTGCACTTCTGCATGTCCCGGACAGTGTATCCACGTAATTCCCTGCAATGTTGACGTATCCACTCATGCCACGATAGTCCATTCGGAACCTCCGGAATGCCGAATGAGAATCAAACACAAAAATTTTTTTTGGCAACTTTGTTCTGCTATCCACTTTAGAGCTGCAGTGATTGCCTCCAATTCCATTTCCTCTGTTGGCTTATTTCTAGTGTACATGTGCACATAATGTATCGACCGCCTTAGTGCATACACGAGAGATACTAGAATACGTTTCTCTTATCCTGGACATGTTATAATAAAAACGACGGCATAGAGTGGTTAGTGATTAAAAAGGATTATCATCACATCACTCCGGACAGATCCATAGTTGCTCCCATATCCTCCTCAAAAGCTCCACAAGTGTAAAACGACTGATGACGCCTGTTCTGTGTTGGTTAATGAAACGTCTTGTCCCCTTTGTGAAATGTTAATTTCTTGCAGCTCCAGGCTGCACATGATGGCATATGTAAAATAGAAGTCACGAAGAGAATCATAATAGCTAAAAATGTTATCAAACTTGTGACACTAGAGAGAAAAACACATATTCAAATAAGAATACTCATATGTTAAGAATACTCAATCTTAGTGATTGGTGCAAAAACCAGGGCAAGAGACCAACAACTAGACAATCGAAATGAGACTCTTGATATGTAGAGATACAGAAGCATAGATCGTGTCACATGAAACCAGAAACAGTTAAATTCAGGGGTTCTGTTGCTGTTTGGAATGAAAATAGTTTCCTAAATAAATTTGGACTAAATAGACAATTGAAACATTTGAGCCACATTCAAAGACAAAACACGACACTCTTTCGAACCCCATAGTGGAAGGGAACATCAGAGGCAATAAATCAAGAGGTAGGCAACGATATAAGTGGAAGGACGAACACCAAGAGATGTACAACCAAGACGTGAGACAGATAATAGTGCAGATGATCTGTTGCAGCCAACTTTAACTGGAGACGGCAGATAATTGATTGAGAGGAATTACTTCGTCGTCAATATTGCATTAAGTGACAGGACAAGATCACAAGCCATGAGGTATTTTAAAGTCTCCTCATTGCTCAGTCTACGAAGGCTCAGATGACTGGGTTCATCTGGAGAATGGAGAATGGCAAAATCCCTAAAACATCCTCTATGGTGAATTAAACACGGGTATAAGATGTCGAGGCCGCCCTCTACTGCGATATAAAGATGTGTGCAAGCGGAATATGGAGATACAGGTAGTGAGGTAGACTCATGGGAACAAAATGCAAAGGACCGTGCTGTGTGGAGGGGGCACAACAGGAAGAGAAGGAAAACGATGCAAGAAATTATTGTAGAAAGGATGAGAACTGAGCGTCTGAGTAGAACTGAGCGTCTGAGTAGAACTGAGCGTCTGAGCAGAACTGAGCGTCTGAGTAGAACTGAGCGTCTGAGTAGAACTGAGCGTCTGAGTAGAACTGAGCGTCTGAGTAGAACTGAGCGTCCGAGTAGAACTGAGCGTCTGAGTAGAACTGAGCGTCTGAGTAGAACTGAGTGTCTGAGTAGAACTGAGCGTCTGAGTAGAACTGAGCGTTTGAGTAGAACTGAGCGTCTGAGTGCCTTCTCCATGACAACCAGCAGCATGACGATGGAGGTGATGGCAGTGACGCAAGCGTTTGCCTGGCTTGAAACACAAAAATACACCCGCATATGTATACTCAGTGATTCAATGAGTATGATCCGGAGGGTTCAGGCAGGTTCAGTGCGAAGACAATGGCTTGAATCAATTCAGAAGTCCACTGTGCGAGGAGTCACCTTTATTTTTGTTCCGGGACACGCAGGCGTCGATGGAAATGAAAGAGCTGACAGGTTGGCTGGATCCGCCATCACTACCGACGGTCGGCCTATGGATCATGCTGATATTATCAATGCCCTCAGAGAAATGGGAAGGATAGAGGACTTTGGTGGCAGTGAATCCACATCACTCGCCAGAATGGCAGACTTGGGAATTAAGATCGGCACAGCAAAAAACGAGACGCACACCGGACACGTCAGAAGACTTGTTAATCAACATAGAACTGGTACTATTAGCCATCGGACGTTGGGATTCATACTGAGGGGAGGATCTGAGCACCTATGGTCATGTCCGGAGTGCAATGATGATAACCCAACTAACTAACTAACTAACTAACTAATGAGCGTCTGAGTAGAACTGAGCGTCTGAGTAGAACTGAGCGACTGAGTAGAACTGAGCGTCTAAGAAGAAACAGACTACATGTATAAACAATATAACACTATCGTCTGGAAAGACGGAAGGGCGCCTTCTCTGTATTGGTAAGTCTTTTGGTTTCTTGCTTACTCTTGTTTCCTGGGTAAATTATTTATCGTAATGTCATTTTTTGTTTAAACTATCAGCGCTCGATGATTATCACGAATATCATTTCACCATGTTACTGGTCAGAACCGTTTTGCCGTAAGACCTGAATTTTCATTACGATATGTTGTGAGTTATGCGTTGATTTTAATTTATAATTGTGAAGCAGAGTAGAGATTTTAAAGTACGTAAAGTATTTGAATACGCCACTACTGTTACCATCACAATGTTCATCATCGTCGTCGTCATCGTCACCATCACCATGACCATAATTATCATCGTTCTAACCTCACACCTTATTTGTCATAATCTTCCTGAGCTCATTTGTATTGCCAAATTGGGCTAATTTTTTTTATATCGTGTATCCTGTCGTACAATAACCAAAAGAAGATGAAAGAGAATAAATCCTGTTATACCTGCCAAAGCTGCTCTCACAGGGATACCAGAGGGAAAGTAAAAATAAAAAAAAATTAAAAAAAACGACACGGAGAAGTATGATGAAAAGTGAAATGAGTACGGCATCTCTTACATGAAAAACTGCACTGAAGATTGCATAGGACAGAAAATCATGGAAAGTCCTCTCTGAAGCTTAAGGGGTCACTACACAAAAAATTTTTATTTTTTTATTTACTGACTTAGAGCAGTTATTTTATAATGGCCATTTGTAGGGATACATTTTATTACATTTGTATACTTAAAGTGTTAAAAAATCATGGTTGTCATGGCAATAGCCGCCATCTTGTGAAAAAAAAACAATATGTACGTAGAATCCTTAAATTGTAAAAAGAAACCTAGGTATTCAACAGTACATGATAGATCCATGATTTATCGTCTTATTTAGAGGTACTGGTCTAGTTTATTTACTTTAAACATGTTTTTAAATATTTTTCGTAGAATTTTAAAATGTAGGTTTATTGAAAAAGTCAAAAAAATCTAGCATCATAAGACAATAATCAAGTTTTAGAAACAAACACTTTCTAAACTCTATTTTTTGATAGACCAGTCCCTATAATATTGTTTATGGAGTATGCATACTAAATTTGATGATTCTACTCTTTATATTAGCTTAGATTTTAGGATTTCACACACACAGCAAACTGAAATATAAAGATTTGAGAAAACTGACTTTTAAACTTTTTTTTATCTTAAAAAAGTGCACGAGGTGGTGTCATTAGTATTAACTTTTCAATGCTAAATTGTTTACAAATTACATAAATTTTTTGTGTCATCTATTGAACGAATGCCGAACTTTACAAAAACGAACACATTGAAAAAGTGATATTTTTGTCATAAATTGGGAAAAATGCCGTAATGAAAAAAGGCATAAAGAGAACTGATGATGATTATGATGATCCTGTTGTATAGACTGGATTATCCGTTCTCGTATGTCGTGTGCAATCCTTGAAGTATCGTGGGAAAAATCAAGTTCAGCACCTTTTGCCTCTCTCAACAGTGTTCGTCTTAGACCTTCATGTGGACGACTTCCTTTCCTCAGTCCAGCTGTTTCCCATTACAGTGCCTTTTCACTTAATGACCCTTATTCTCTCCTCTCTTCAGAATATGCCCAGAATATTGGTCTCTTCCTTGTCTTACAGCTCTTGATACCCGCTGTTGTCGAGACATTTATGTTATTGCTTCACCCTTCTTGAACGGATGCACACGCAACGTTGGGAAGCAGACGAACAACCAGAACTTTCCTCCAGTTTACAGCTGGTGAACGCAAAGAAGAAGAAGAATCTATTTACCACTGTTTAAAAGCCAGACATAAATTTCATCAGAGCAGGTCATGCGTTAGGACCTGCAACGCATTGTCTCTTCTATTCAATGTATAGAAGTTATTGTTTAAAGTATTTGTTGTTCATTTTGATAGAAATTAAAGAGAATGCACGGGTAAGTGCTGGAACATATAAACAATTTGCGTTATGTAGACGAAACAGTTTTGATAGCTGAAAATGCGAATGATTTACAACAACTGCTGGATATTGTGGGGATGGAGAGTGCTAAGAAAAGACTTTTACTGAATATTAGGAAAACGGAAGTTATGGTTATATCAAGGAAGAAGATAACTCAACGTTGTGATATCTCAATGAAAGGAAAAAGACTTAACCAAGTCAATAAATTCAAATATCTGAGAACAATCATATCATCAGATGGAAAATGTGACAGTGATTAAAAGGAGGATATGTCAAGCGACAGCTGCATTTAAAAAAATGAAAAATATCGTATGCAATAAATCGCTTTCATTTAATGTAAGAAAGAGGGTGCTAAAATGTTACGTCGAACCTGTTCTGCTGTATGGCAGTGTATATTGGAATGTCGGTGAACACATTAAGAAGAATTTGGAACCAACAGAGACGTGGTTTCTAAGATGAATGTTACCAATACCTTGGACGACCAGAGTAACTAGCAATGATTGCTTGAAAGAAGCTTATGTCAGTAGATATCTTTATACAACAATAAGAAAGAGACAAACACTGTTCTTTGTCCACATAATGAGAAGAGAGACATTGGAGAACATTGTGACAACTGAAAAAATCAGTCGAAAAGGGGGTAGAGGCAGACAAAGAGAGACGATGCTGGATGGGCTGAAACGATGGCATGGAGGGATATCATCAAGAGGCAACCAGGGGTCGTGATCTGTGGAGATGCATGAGCGCCTACGCCAGTTGGCAGGGCACATGATGATTAGGATATTGATACATTTATATTAGTACAAATATATTATTATATTTATGTGCCAGTCAGCATGTTATTATTTTTAAGAACTTTCATAATGCTTAACTAAATCCCCCTCCCCCCCCCCCCCGGTCCCTGCGGTCCCTATTCCCCCGTACCTTGAAGGTTTTCTTTATGTCGTCTTCCACACTGCTATATGATGATTATGATTATGTTCTGATTGATGTTCATGTCATGATCTTCTGTTCTTCCGGTTTTATTCTACTCCTTATGTCGTAATTGCGTGGATTTTATCATGGTATGGAGCGTCGCAAGAGGGGCTTTCATAGCACTAGAGAATTTGTGGAGGTCAAAAGAAATTAAAAGAAATACTAAACTAAAAATTTTTAATTCTAATGTAAAATCAGTACTAGTGTATGAGGCGGAAACATGGAGAACAACCAAGGCAATTACTAATAAATTACAGACATTCATTAACTGGTGCCTGCGCAGAATAGAGGGAAAAAATGGTATGATAGAATAACTAATGTAGAACTTTGGGAGAGAACTAAACAGGCTCCAGTGGATCAGGAGGTGAGAAAAAAGACGCTGGCGTTGGATAGGGCACACACTGAGAAAACAGGAGAACAGCATAACTAGAATGTCTTTGCATTGGAACCCACAGGGGCATAGGAATAGAAAGGCAGAAGAAGAAGAAGAATGGAGCGTCGCAGGTCGACCCAGCCTAAAATGGTTCCAGGATGTATGTCCTGGGGCAGTAAAGACGGCCGGCGTAATGCTGACCATATTACCTATTTAGTGCCGATTGGTCTATATATTGGTCTAGCCCTATATGCCCTATATGCCTAAAGGCTTAGAAAAAGGTCCTGTACTTTACTTTACTAGATTATGTTTATGTCATATTGCGTTTATGTGGTGTCCCTTTTACTCTCTCCATCCACTTTTACTCTCTCCACACACTTTTACTCTCTCCACCCACTTTTACTCTCTCCACACACTTTTACTCTCTCCACACACTTTTACTCTCTCCACACACCTCTGCCGTCATCTTGACTTCTAGTCTGCTGTTTTTATGTCATGTCGTTTTGAGCTTTTAAACAACGTATCAACATCATTGCACACGGGTAGTAACCCATAAGTGTTCCGTTCTTTTTCTAACTCAAGTTTGAGTCCGAAGAAGCTCAGCACAGTGCACAGGCTCTGTAGCACTGGCGAGGATCCTGAAATACTTTGGGTAGATTTGTAACTCCACATTTTTCCCGTGCAGGCTACTTTTTTTTTCGATGTTCAACTGCTAAAGGATTTTGTTTACTTGCTCAACAATACACACAGGCGTCCAATCTCTATACCCATGGGGAATAACTAGAAGTCCAAGTCCACGTGAAAAAATCCCAGCCCTTACTAGGGATTGAACCCGGAACCTCTAGCACTCGAGGCGGACACCATGCCTCGAGACCACGCAGCCCCCTTGTCATATTGCGTTTCTGCGGGGTCCCTTTTACTCCCTCGACCCATCTCTGTCGTCATCTTCTAGTCTGCTGTTTTCATGTCGTGGCGAACAGCTGAAATGATGTTTTTCTCATTGTCTTACTCAATATCTGTCGTAATTAATCTCACCACCCGCCTCAATCGACCTCTCTTCTCGCAAAAACAAAAAACAAAGCCAACTGCGTATTTCTACCAATGCTAATGACTTGCTTTTGGAGACGGAGAACCGTTCAGCACATTAAGATTACAGTCAGCAGCCATCAGCAATCATCTTTAAACTTTTTTTGTTCTTTTGTTTTTTAAACAATCTGTGTTTGTATGAGCACAAACTGTGTGTATGTAATCAACGTTCTCGTTGAAGTATTGGTTTACACATTTCATAATATTTTTTTTCTATCATACTAGTATTTGTTCGCTTTAACACATAATAATAATAGTTGTTGTTTGCCTATTATTATTGTTTACCTAAATAAGGCTTAGGCTAATTAACCAACCACAAAGATTATAAGATGGTACACCCATTAATTTATTTTTTTTTTTTTTTTTTTTTGGTACAAGTAACAAAGACAAAGTTTTTTGAGTCTGAGAACTTATGACCGCATACCTCATGCAGTCATTACAAACAGTGCAAAGTATATGTCGTTTGGTCACTGGGCGGTATTTAGGATTCCTGATGCCCTTGTTCTGTCATTTATTTTACGTCTCCTCTTCCGTCAGCCCATAGAAGAAAAAAATATATATATAACATAAATCACAAATTTTGTCAGTCGGAAGTATATGGTAGAAACGCTACAGTTTACTAATCATTTTGCAAAACGTACGGAACTTGAAGAAGTTACTTCTCTCCCTCTCTCTCTCTCTCTCTCTCTCTCTCTCTCTCTCTCTCTCTCTCTCTCTCTCTCTCTCTCTCTCTCTCTCTCTCTCTCTCTCTCTCTCTCTCTCACTCTTTCTTTATTTACAAATGTATATATCCCTTCCTCGACATAGAGATTGACTGTGATGTCTGATTATTTGGTGAGCACTCCAAGATTGGCAATTCTTGATTATCTGCTTGCTGTTAATAGATGGTTCTTACTTCGTATTAAAACCGAACATGACTCAAATGTGTGTAGAGATGTAAATCTTGGGTGTAGTGTACACACGCGGGTAGAGATCACTAGTTTCTTTGAAGCCAAGATTATGCAAAGAATTGTAAGAGATGATAACAGGTAAAATCTTTTTTTTTTTAATAGATAACCTATAGCTTTTAAAATGGATGAATTGTTGACCAAAACTGCATTCTATGCCAGAATCATAAATAGTTTAGTTCCTTGATATTTTAGAGAAATTAGAACCTTAATCTATACTCTTGTGTGGGTCAACTCTGTTCAGTGACTCTTAAACCATGTCATTTTCATTCTTTTCTGAACAAAACTAGTCGTTATCTTTGCAGCAATCATATTCTGTTTCTTTTTCAGGGCTTTCAGTTTTCCCTGAAAACTAAAAAAAAAGGTCATCATTTAAAAAAGAAATCTCTTACGTTTAAAGCTTTGGTTTTGAAATGTCATTAATTATAGAAAATATAACTAATTCAACTAACGGTTAGCTGCCAGAGTGATGACTGTGACACTGACCATTCCTTAGTTGCTACATGCATTGGGCTGACACCAAAGAGAATTGTTACTTAAAGAAACAAATCTATCCCTAGCTCAACAAGTTTCTAAAACTAAAGACCCTGAAATGTGTTGCGAGCTCCAACAACCGCTCGAGGATGCTTTGACCGATATCCAAAACAACTCTATTAAGTTTTAAATTTATACAATTTAGGAGACTGTCTACAAAACAGCTGCGGTGATATACTGGATTACATAACATAGAAGTAAGGACCGGTCTGAAACCACAAAAGTGAAAGACCTATAGTAATAGATAATGTAGGTTTGGAAACAGTAATGTATTTCACTTACCTGGGAAGCAATATACCATCGAATGGAAATGTAGTGCTTGAAATCAAGCAGGGATCTGCAAAGGCATATGCTGACTGTAGAGTGTCTGCTGACTAAATATCTACAGCACTAAAACTAAATTCAGGATATACAAAACATGC
>CAJHNH020000869.1:130000-152500 GCA_905116865.2 Candidula unifasciata | reverse complement strand
ATATATATATATATATGTGTGTGTGTGTGTGTGTGTGTGTGTGTAAGCGTTGAACAAACGAGATAAAATGAGTGGGGGGGGGGGGAGTTGAACCATACAAAGAAAAAATAAAAAGAGTGTACGCTATGCATGGTCTCACCAGTTCTTTAGAAATTATATATATATATATTACCAGTGTCTGTCTGTTCTTTGTCTATCTGTGTACGTGTTTGTCTGTTCACCTTTCTACCTTTTATTAACATTAATAAAAGAATGTAACCATATTTGTCACCTCATACAAAATATGCATCCGGCTAAACAATGGAGGTGGAGGCGATCACAGCAGCTTTCCGCTGGCTAGAGAACATGACACACACACACACACACACACACACTCATCGTAATTGTAACTGATTCATAAAGCATGCTGAGGAAGGTCATGTACGCTTCGTGCATAGTGGCATGCTTCGCTTCGATGGTCAGATGTGAGGAGCATTGTCTGATTTTTTTTTCTCTGGGCTATGCCAGTGTGTTTAGAAACGAACAAGCAGACAGGCTGACTGGCTGTGCACAGCTTCATGGAATACTGATGCGTGATCAGTCAGACTTGGTTGGGGCCTTGTGGGAGAACGTGTGCAGTTTGGACTATCAAATGAATTTTCACAGTCTGGTGGCAGTAATGCAGCGGGGAGTGACGAGGGGATCTGACCGATACTCGACGCTCATATGGAAGATCAGAATGCTACTGGCACCATTGGTATTGGAACTGACGAAAGCGAAGGAATGATAAGATGTCGGTTCTTGAATCACCTCAACTCTAAACTGAACATAGAATAAACTATTGACGCACATTTCGTTAACAAATAAAATAGCAAAGCACACTTTTTATGTCACTAGCACATCGCGCACATGGAGCTAGAACTATATGTTTATAGATCAGTCGACTTTCGATGGATGATGTAGTCAACATGACGCTGGTTGCCTTTATTACTAAAGACATTTGTAACACAGCTGTCTTCTTTGTCTATATTGATGTCATACCCAGGTTCGTCTTTAGTTGGCTACAGGAAGAGTCTGTTGGACAATAATACAGGCGAGGAGAAAGATGGTTGTGTCGATAGTGATGAAGATGTCTTGCTAGAAGCATGCTACTCTTGTCACTATGATGCTTGCAATATGAAACGTCTTGGAACAACTTTTCTTTTTATTGTACTCTCTTTATTGTCATCTCTTAATGTTGTCAACAACACCAGTCGCATTCTAAATTACAGCTGATTTCGCCCTATAGTTATTTACTCTTGATGTCACGTTGTGTTCTTAAAGTTTGTATACTTGTGAACTCGTTATATTCAATATCACTGCCACCAGGCTTCTAGTGCTGTCTGGTACTAACGGTTCAATCGTCGACTCTAATATCTTGCGCCGGTGCTACAGAGCTTGTGCAATGTGCTGAGCTTCTTTGGACTCAGACTTGAGTTGGAAGAAGAACGGGGCACTTATGGGGTACTACCTGTGTTCCATGATGTTGATCCTTTGTTCAAACCTCGAACCGCATACCTGGAACATCTTGTTAATGTTTCTATCTAATGTGTCTCTGTTGAGCATTGATCCTTGTATGTTGTCTGTCGTTTCTATAGATTAATGTCTTCTTTTATGTCTCCTGTCTATTGTCTGTCTTTAAGGCTGCATGTGACTGGTTTCTCTCCTTCAAGTGTTGAGCTGACATTTCTGCAACTGAAGGTTCTCGACTGTGAGGGTCCATGTTACTAGTCCCTCCTCTTCTAAGTCTTGTAGATTGAAGGTTGATCATGTGGTTTCTTAACTACTATTTAAACTAAGAATCTGAAATGCAGGTTATGTGTTTTCTACTCACTAAACTGCTGCTGAAAGGTTCCAGTATGCTAAAACATGTTTACTATCTAGATTCTCAACACATTTCCGAATTGCGCCCCGATTGCATCAGACAGCTCCTCACCAAAATACACTAATTAATTTGACAGCTGGCCTTCTAGAAGTCTTTCAGAATTTCTAGAGAGTTCCTTTTGTTATGGCAACATTACATGAGATACTTTTTATATAACTAGGTTATTCACTTGCAGAATAAACAGGTGATGGTTTTAGAAAGGGAATGTTAAGGTTGCTAATACTTGTTGATTTCAGTCGATTCTAACTTTGAGAAATATCCTAGCTCCTAACAAACAGGTGGTGGTTCCAGAAACAACTTTTCTACACATTACCTGACCTATTTAGGGCTGGGTTGACATGGAAGCCAGGGTCATCCGCCTCAAAACGGATTTGAGCTCAAGATCTTCGGGTCGGAAGGTGAGGTACTAGATACTACCTTACCGCGGAACCGTATTTGGTTAACTTCTACTAAGGAGTAGGACACTATGGGCAATAGTTATAAATTAAGAACCGATATCATAGCACTCGAAATGTTCTTATAAGCGTCGAGTCCCTATCCTCAGTAGCAAGTAGGGCTGTACCGAATATTCGCTTCGTATTCGCTTCGGGGCCGAATAGTGGACCTAATAGCTATTCAGTATTCGGCCGAATAGTGGCGGTCGGACTGAATACGAATAGTAGTTTCTGCATACACTGCGATGGACTGAAATAACTCTCTCATTAACACAATAGTAGCTGTTGCCTAAATCTGTCAGAGCTGGGGAAACTGTGATCTGGTTGCGTGGTAACAGCAGGTGGCAAGGTCTTTGCCTGCTGACGACCGAGCCATTACAGCAGAGGTTCTAAAACTGGGTGTGTATTCCAGGGGTGCCGCTGCGAAAATAAAGAAAAGTCGGCTATATATTGTGACATTATTAAAGAATGAAGAAGGAAACTTGAAAGTTCAAATTTAAATTGTCTTTCCTCGCCAATGTCGAAAAAAATTATTTTTTTCTTGTTTCACACGCAAAGTGTATCATAATCCATTAGATGCCAACCGCAGCTTGCTAAAAATTGCCTTTGTATTTATCTCGACATGCGACTAATCCTCCATCTGTATTCGTTAAGGGGCAGCAGTTAAGTAAGGTTTTGACTACATTTTTGCTCAAATTTTGAAGTGGAAAATGTGGTCTGCACAATATTAACTGCTAGTCTCGTCAAGTAAGAACATATCTTTAAAGGCAATGCGTTTTTTTTGTTGTTGTTGTTGTTGTTGCTTGTGTGCGAGTGTATCTCTGAGAGAGAGAGAGAGAGAGAGAGAGAGAGAGAGAGAGAGAGAGAGAGAGAGAGAGAGAGAGAGAGAGAGAGAGAGAGCATGCATTTTTTCGTTCTTTCGGGGTGTCTTTGCCCAAATCAAATTTTAAGATATTGCTAACGAGAATATGAAAGTGTGTTTAAATGACATCGAACGAACGGCCGAGCGATTTAAATGCGAATTTGGCACATGGATAACATCAGATGAAAGATGCATTACTGAAATAAAAAACAAAATATGACAGGCAAAAACTGCATTTAAAAAAAAAAAAAAAGAACATCTTATGCAGTATATCTCTGTCTTGCTTCTACATAATCCAGTTTTAACAAATGGCTATGAGTCCTGGACAATCGGTTAGCAGGCCAAACAATTTTTTGAGGCCTCAGAGATGTGGTTTTACAGAATAATACTTAAAATACCTTGCACAGCCTAAAAAAAGCAACCACTAGGTTTTGAAAGAGGCGGGAGTCCGAAGACAACTAATCACAGACATCAAAAGGAGACAGTCATCATTTTTCGGCCATGTTAAAAGAAGAGTGAAAATTGAATATGTGGTGACCACTGAAAAGATTTGTGGAAGGAGAGATAGAAAAAGACAACGAGAGAAGATTCTTGACAGTTCTGTTGCATGTCATGGAGGTGTGTCAGCACACGAACTGATACATGCTGCAGGAGATCGCAGATTGTGGCGTGGCAAAATCGCCAACAACAGTCGGCAAGGCACCTGATGATGATGATACACTATTCGTATTCGTATTCGGCCGAATAGTTGGTCCCACTATTCGTATTCGGCCGAAAAGTGAAAATCACTATTCGGTACATCCCAAGTAGCAAGCACAGAGGATTTCAAATTCCTATGGTGCCAGTAACATTCTGATTGTGTGTCCGTCTCACCCCTTTCCTGGGAGTTAAGTGTCGGCCAGATCCCCCGGCCTCTCCTCACTGCATCATTCTTTGAGACCATGATGACCTGTTAGTACTAGTAGTACATTTAACCCCACCAGGACATCACACAAGCGATAAACACCCGGTGACACAAAGTGTCACCATGCGGATGAGGATCCCCGTAGAGACGTCCAGGAAACCGCGTTCAGCCATTAGATCATATTTAGGGCCGGGCTATATTGCGGCCCATGGCAAGAGCCAGGGTGCAGCTTCAGAATAACGAAAAATTGCATCCCACGAGGGGATGTGTGTATATGTATATGTCTGTTTATGCATCAGCATTATTTACTCGCCCCTAAAGGGCTCTTAGAACACTTAGCTTGTCATGCCTTACAGATTGTGGGTATCTCACCTACATATTACTTGATTTTCCCATTCGTTAGCATCCACTAATGTAGATTTTTTTTTTTTTTTTTTTGGGGGGGGGGGGGGGAATATTTAACTAGGTACCTTGCATCAACATCGACACGTTTACAGGTACTTATTGTCACTTTATCTACACTGTTATTATTTTTATTTTATTTATCTCTCTTTCTCTGCAGGACCAAGGGAGGTAAGCTCGCAGGGCCTATAATTCCATGCTGTTGTAACAAGCTTCAGACAATCACGCGACTGGCGTGAGCTCTAGTTATCTCCCATCTCATCCTCTACCTTTGAACCTTGTACAGTCAGTGACCATCCTGCGACATGTATGGACGCCGTGCTTCTAGGGACTTCACCAGTTATCAAACGGTAAGACTTGAATATAAAACATACATTGTCATCCTCTATAAATCGCAACTATTGTATAATGTTCTTCTTAATCAGACGTTAATTATTTTCCCTAACTTCGGATCTTTCTAAACCCAAAAACTGTTTTCAGTACTATCGGCAAAGTTATGTAAACAATAGTTGCGAACTAGTTCGGTCTAAAGAAATACCCTGCTGTCCCCATGTGGAATGCAATTTTTCGTTATTTCAATTCCCACCATGCCTTTTGCCGGCGGAGCTAAATATAGCCGGGACATAAATATGGCCTAACGGCTAAACATGGTTTCTGGGATCCCTCCATGGGTGATCCTCATCCGCATGGTGGCACTTTGTGTCACTGGGTGTGTCTAGCTTGTACGATGTCCTGGTGGGGTACAACTTACATACATACTAGCTCTGTCTTTCACGAGATACACCTAGGAAAACTAGAAGGGAACAGATTTAGAAACACATTGTAGGACATATGGACAAATAATAACAAGTGTCAAACGGCGGAGGATGATAAATAAAAGTGAAGTAAAGGTCCCTTTTCCATGCCTTTAGGCGTATAGGGCATATAGGGCTAGACCTAAATTTGTATAGACCAATCGGCTCAAGATGGGTTATGTGGTTAGAATCACGCCAGCCGCCTTTACTTCCCGGGATTGCACCCCTTACCTACTCCAGGCTAAATCGCCCTGGAAGTCAAGGTTATTTTTGACAAAAGTCCGGCTCTGCCAGGGAGCGATCCCACGACCTTCCGATCCGCACGCGAGTGTCTAGCCACTACGCCACAGCGACTCCCGACGGAGGATGATCCACAAGGAAAATATCAGGAAGATAATGATAAGAGGAACACGTTGAGACATAGACCAGAAGGGGTTGTCTATTAGGATAGGAGCTTAAAGCCAGAGAGCGGTCGCACATACAATAATCTCAGCCACGCAAGTAGCGCAAATAAACCAGACCACAAACATAACCAGGGTAGTCAGGGTAGAGTTTGGCGTCTAGACGCCCGCCTGCGGATCGTAAGGTCGTGGGTTCGCGTCCTGACATAGCAGGACTTGTTTTTATATTAGGATAGAAACATAATGCTAGAGATCTGTCGCACATACAACAATCTCAGACAGGCAAGTAGCGCATAAATAACCACGGGAGTCGCGGTGGAGGTTGGCGGCTAGACGCCCGCCTGAAGATCGTAAGGTCGTGGGTTCGAGTCCTGACTTAGCAGGACTTTTTTTTAATATTAGGATAGGAACATAAAGCTAGAGAACTGTCGCACATACAACAATCTCAGCCAGGCAAGTAGCGCAGAAATAACCACGGGAGTCGCGGTGGAGGTTGGCGGCTAGACGCCCGCCTGAAGATCGTAAGGTCGTGGGTTCGAGTCCTGACGGAGCCGGACTTTTTTCAAAAATGAATTTGACTCCCAGGTTAACCCAGTCTTGAGTGAGTGCCAGGTGCGATCCTGTAAAGTAAAGACGGCCGGTGCGATGCTGACCACATCACCCACCAGGTACTGATTGTTCTATAAAAATAAAGGTCTAGCCCTATATGCCCAATACGCCTAAAGGCGTGGAAATGAGACCTTCACTTAACTTACAAACATAACCAGAGACTGTGCGCAGATCGCTGCCAACAGCAGGATGAACGTGGTCGATTAATGTAACCGATTAAATAAGGTCTAACGACTGAACAGGGTTTCCGGGACCTCTCCACGGGTGATCCTCATCGGCATGGTGGCACTGTGTGTTACTAGGTGTTTATCGCTTGTGTGATGTTTTGGTGGGGTACAGCGTACCTACCTACCAACTTATCTTTATGAGGATGTATTTACGATGTTCTTGGCTTGAAGGTTGATCTACAGCACTGAGGTTACTTGACTTTATGGTTGAAGAAATCGGTGGTGCTAAAAATAGTGTTGGAATAGTTAACGGAGGATAGAAATAAGGGGCGAAAAGGCCTACTTAGATGTTACTGTGAAAAGAGGAGAAGCACGAAATGTTATTGTTTGCAAGAAGAGTAAAAAACAAAAAGGACACCGTCTCCCCCCCCCCCCCCACTTTTCTCATTACACATCCCTCAGTTAGAACCCTACGATGACAGTGATAGGCCTTCATAGAGAATAACAGACAGGGATTTATTTACAGGTGTCACCCAGCAAGCAAGGGTAGAAAGTAATCATTTCACCAGGCCAAATCTTCTCCACTGGAAACTGCATTTGCTAACCCTAAGAATAAGATCGACCGTTTCCCTTCCAATAAAGAATGTCTATGCCAATAAAGGGCGGCACTGCGGCTGAGTCGATGCGAACGCTTCGTAATGCCGGGATGCCAGGTTCGATCCCAGCTGCAGGTCATGCGCTTTGCGTTGGTTTCGACAGTGGTATCAAGAAAGCTGACAGTCCAGAAAGCAATGGCAAACTACTGGACGTAAATTTGCTTGGAAAAACCACACAACAGCCAGGGGCTGTTAGGGTTGGTTCTGCAACGTCCTGTAAAGGATACGTAACTAACCTATACCAATAAAGGCACACAGTGGATCATGGAATAATCGAGCAGGAAGAACGTAAATTACGATACGTAACTTTCCCACAGAGACGATCATCATCATCATCATCATTATGTGCCCTGCCAACTGGCGAGGGCGCTCATGCGTCTCCACAAATCTCGATCCCTGGTTGCCTGGAACAGCTCTCTTGATGATATCCCTCCATGCCATCGTTTCAGCCCATCTAGCATCTTGTCTATTGGTCTGCCTCTACCACTTTTTACACTGATCATTCAAGTTTTCACGGTGTTTGTCTCTTTCTTATACACAGACGATAACTGTGATTATTTTGCATTCTTTTAGTCGTTGCCCCATGATATTATTTTTATATCTTCTGCGCCTGTCGCACGCTTTTTTATTATGTGTGCCGTCTTCATAGGGGAATTTATTTGCAGGATCTCCTTCTGCCTATGAGAATATTGCGTGTTGACGGTCGGGTCTCTTCTACTATGCGACTGTTTAAACATTTGCTTAAAGTATTGAGATCAGTCTTGTTTCCGTGGTCATCACAGATTATGAAACGTATTAGCAAACTTCTAAGCAACATAACCGAACTGTGTGCCGTGTGCTAAAAATACAGCACAAACTGTGACTATACAGATCAAATAAAAGAATGAAAAGGACATGCATAAATACCAACAAACGTGTTCAAGGTCTTTATCAACGGGATACATAATACATCACTGTGGCTAGAAAACTCAACGGTTAAAGGACATCAGCATGGAACAAACTATGTAATATAAAAAGATGTGGACACGTTATTGTGTAATAAACAACAAAAGAAAAAGGACGACCACTTACGTAGGTTTTTTTTGGGGGGGAGGGGTGATTGGGGGGGGGGGGTATAAGAGAGTACAAAAGAAGCACTGTTAGTTAGAAAATAGCCTGAAATAAAGGTATGCTGAACTTTCATCCCCTATTTTGTGAGTGTTTTTTGTGTGTGATTCCATCTTTACTCAAAGCCTGTTAACTACAATGTTTATTTTAGTCATCGCTGTGTTGTTTACTTTGTCCTCTAATTATTTTAACTACCTTGCAGTCCTCTTTGAACACTCTTTTTCCCCCTTATTTCCACCCTCCGTTAACTATTCCAACACTATTTTTAGCACCACCGATTTCTTCAACCATAAAGTCAAGTAACCGCAGTGTGTGTAAATCAACCTTCAAGCCAAGAGCATCTTAAATACATCCCTCATATCGTTCTTGGCAGTCATGCGATAGATATTACCCACAAGGTGTGTGCTAGCAAGTAGTATGCATTTAAAAAAAAAAAACCGTTGCGTTCTGCCGCTTCACAGCACCTCGGCTACAGCGTTGGATGCGATAGGACAGCTAAATATAGTTCCATGGATTTTATGTTGATGTTGTGTTGGTTAGTTGCGTATCCTTTTACAGGACATTGTAGAACCAACCCTAACAGTCCCATGCTGCGTGGTTTCTCTAGAGAAATTTACGGTTAGTAGTTTGCCATTGCTTTCTGGGCGGTCGGCTTTTTTGATACCACTGTCGAAACCAGTTGCCCGCAGCTGGGATCGAACCAGGCATCCCGGCATTACGAAGCGTTCGCATCGACTTAGCCACAGAGCCGACTGATGTTGTGCTTAAGAAACAAAAAAAGTGCCGGTACTTGCCAAAAATTGTTTTAAAAAGGTACTCATAATACCTGCCTATTACAAAAGTACTAAAGAGAACGATCATAAAAAATTTGCTGGTAATGCATATCGCTGCGTTAAAAGGGCGGGAATTCAATAAATGAATCAATGAATGACTTTCAACCCAACAAGGACAGCGCAACGAGCGATAAAACACCCAGTGACACAAAATGCCACCATTCGGATGAGAATCGCCTGGGTACAAATCCCAGAAACCCCGTTCAACCGTTAGGCTATATTAGAACCGCCGACTACAGCTAGTGTGGGGGCTTTTAAATTACATAAATAAATCTGCGGTGGGGGCGCAAATTCAAGAAGGAAGATATGTGTGTGTGTGTGTGTGTGTGTGTGTGTGTGTGTGTGTGTGTGTGTGTCGCGTAACCCCACCAGGATTGGGTTTTACCCAGTGTACGCCCAGAGTGGTTTTAGCTTGTACTGCACAAAGCACGAGACTCCTCAGTTTCACAGACAACTTATTAGAAAACGTGTCCTCGCCCCCCTCTCCCCCCTTTTCCTCGTTCTCTCTCCCTCTCTCTCTCTCTCTCTCTCTCTCTCTCTCTCTCTCTCTCTCTCTCTCTCTCTCTCTAGCTAATTTAGGTACATATCACCAAAATCACCCCATCACGTCAGGCGCGAGATTTCGTGCCGGCTCCCATTCATGCCGTGGTAGTCCCCACGGCTGTCCTATGTTGTAGGCTTGTTAGGCATTTCTTTGCCTTTGACGTCTATACACACCGTGAGGAAAGACGGCTCCTGTTTGTTCCAGGCCCGACACGAAAGTGTGGAGCTCTCTGTCATGGCAAGCGACATTAAGAGACTACCCAGCGAAAACGTGGTACTATATAATGTCATTGGAGGTAAAGTTGGTAAGCGTAATTTTGACCACATCACCCATCGAGTGCCGATTGTTATATAAAAATATGGTCTAGCGCTATATAAGCTATGTGCCAAAGTTGAGAACGGTCTGTTACTATCTCTCTCCCTGTGTCATGTATGTGTGCATGTGTGTGTGCATGTGTTTGTGGAGGGTATAGTTCTTCTATGGGTCATATTTACGTTTCCAGCCTCTTCTACACTTTCTCAGTCTGGTCAAGGTCAGAGCGGTGTCATTTTTTACTGTTTTCTTCGAAAAAGGGTTTCTCGTGAGACCTAGGTTAAGGCTGTGGGTAGGAGGGTTTGGGTTAGGGCCAGTTCTAGATTTTCTTGGTCGTTAAAAGTTGTGTCGTCGTGTAGTATAGAACACGCGACGTCGGCGCCGGTGTAATTTGAGGCAAGGCAACGTAACATCCCTTAGAGAACATTCTGAGAAAGTATAAATAAAAGGTCAGCCAGTGTGTAAATGGGCCGGGAAACGTGAACAGGACCGTTCTAAGTATACCTCCTTCTTCTTCGTCCGCCCCTCAAAGGATGAGCGGTATGTTGTGTGTTGTGGTTTAGTGCTAAGCTGCGATGTATACGCCTTTCGGCCAAACACATCCGATTTCCGCAATTCCCTAATTAGTGACTTTTTACAACATGCTTCTAGTCTATTCCTTCTTTCCCCAAACTTTACCCTCGGAACCCATGAGACCGGGTTATGTAATGTGCTTCACTAATTCAGTATACTTTAGAAAGAAGCTTTCTTGTACAGTTAAAGTTAGCTGTGTTTCCTTTACAGGACATCGCAAAATCAACCCCAGCATCGTTTGGCTGTTGTGGTTTTTCTAGTCCAGTAGTTTGCCATTGCTTTCTAGACGGTCAGCTTCTCGATACCACTCTCATAACCAACACAAGGCTCAATACCAGCAGTTATCATCAAACTCGGCACCCCGGCATTACGAAGCTCGTTCGCAACGCCTAAACCACGGGCGCCGACCTTCTTGTACAGCTTTGTGCAAAATTCTTTTGGTTCGATTTTGATATTTTTTGCTCACAGCGGAATCTTTATACGTGCTTTTCCGAACGAAGAATAACATTTTGTTATCAATAGTGACAAAGACATTCTGTTTAAATAAAAAAAATTCTCAGTAGAATTAAATACATAATGGACGAAACACTAAGAGAGAAACAAGCAGGTTTCCAGCGTGGAAGAAGCTGTCTAGATCAAATATTTACTCTAAGACTTATTACTGAGGAATTTGTTGGGGGAAAAAAAACAGCAAACCATAATTTTGAATTTCATTGACTGTAAGAAGGCTTTTGATAGTTTACATTTAACATCACAATCGGGAATTTTGGAATGCTTTAGTCTACCAATAAGAATAATAACTATTATTAAGGCGATGTATGAGGCTTCATAGTGTGCAGTGGGAACAGACGATGGTTTAAGTGATTGGTTTGAAGTTGATACCAGAGACAGGGATGCATTTGATCTCTTCTGTTATTTGTGTCATCATTGACTGGGTGATGAAAAAAAAATTGTGTTTGAAACACCGGCATTGAATTGGTGGAGAAAACACAGCTGGAAGATCTCGATTCTGTAGATACAAATAAATTATAAAAATAATAATAATATTGAAGACACCAATAACACGTCAAGCAGTTGTAACAATTGAGACAAACATGATTAAACTAACAGATCAATTTACTTATCTATGTAGTAATTTTGATAATAAAGAAAATACCGCACACGCAAAAAACGAAATTATGACACGCACTGGCAGGACGTCAGCAGCTTCCAATAGTTTGACCAAAATATAGAACTCTAAAATGGATAGCTTTGAAACCAAGTTACGCATTTTCAATTCTGATGTTATTTCAGTTTCAACATTTTCAAGTGAAAGTTTAAGAACCACTAAAGACGTGGAAAGAAAGTTAAACGCGTTCGAAAACAAATGTCTGTGGAAACTAATAAAAAAAAATAGAATGAATTTAAAATTAGTGAAGGAATAACGAAATGTCTGGGCAACCACTAGTATCAACAGTTATAAGACAGAGACAGTGGTGCTACACTGGACACATCCTGAGAAGAAACCAGCAGAGAATCACCACACAGGCGTTAAAATAGGAAATAAAGGAATTAGAAATGCAAAGACGCCCAAAAGAAACCATAAGACGAACGTTGATGAGAGAGGCAAAAGCTGCTGGATTGAATTCCATCCTTGATATTGAAATAGTTGCACATGATAGAGCCGAATGAGTGAATGGATTGCGAGCCCTATGTGGCATATGAAATGACAACAGAATAATGAATATATGGAAAAGATTTTTTTTAAAGTAAAAGCAGATGGGGTAAAAGCCTTTCTTCTTTGTTACAAATGATGCTGCTGAAAATGGCCTCCTGCCTTTACAAATATACATTTTTATCATGGAAGATAACAACGCGGTAAACGAAGGTCGCGATAAAACTTGTCATTACCGCAGTGCTGAAGATGTTCTCTTATCCGCCTTCATTTTCCTGATATAAACCTCACAGACTGTCTTCTCCTGAGATAAGCTTTCTCTTCCATCACCGGGATTATTTTTAATTTTAGTTTTTAGTTTTTTGGTCAGTGTTAACCTGCGGGTAATATTTTACAAGTCCTTCCTGGAAATAACTTTGCAGTGTTGAATTAAGGATGACATCATATCACTCGGGACACTCTCATAAGCGCTGCGTCCCCATCTTCATCAATGAACGAAGAGTTCAAATTCCGTTGGTACTAGAACTTTGTGATTATACAGCTCCCTTGCCTTTTCCTTGAGTGTTGAACGTTGGCCAGATCCCCTGCTAACTCCCCGCAGCACCATTCTCCTCAGACTGTAATGGTCTTTTTGTGTCTCCGCACTGTTCACGCGGTCCCAAAGGGCCTTCACGGCATCCAACTTGTCATACATCAATTGACGATCAGGTGGTGCAGAACAGGCCATTCTATCTGCCTGCTCGTTTCCCAACACAGCAGCGTGACCTGGAGAAACTATCCAAAGGACGCTAACTACCCGGAACCTCTGAAGTCATGCTTGCTTGTCTCCACCTTTTTCAACACACTCTGTGAGACAGTTACAATTATGACATGTGTGTACAACTTATTCTCAAACCAGCGGAATGCAGCAGTCACTGCCTCCACCTCCATTCTCAAACTAGACGTCATGGTATCATATGCCAGGCTATGATGCACTAAGCGACTTCCATTCGCTTTTGCTATGAGGCCCCATACACTTCGGCTTCCGCTTAACACAGAGACATCTGTATAGATAATTACATGTTGTGATATGATGTAATGTGATAAGTTATATAACCAGAAATACTATCAAAAATCGTGTTAACCACCCACCCACACTGTGCTACAGGTTGCTTCATTACAGATTCATGGTGCCCCAGTATAACCGTGTGATATGGTTATTCGGTTGAATGGGGTTTCCAGGAATGTAGCTCTCTTTTTTTTTTTTTTTTGCATCCCTGTCAGTCCTCATCATCATCATCAGGTGCCTCTCCACAATCTTCAATCTCCTGCAGCATGTATCAGTTCGTGTGCTGACATACCTCCTGATCAGTCCTAAAGAATGCAAATCTAAAGATGAAAAAAAAAAATTGTTTTAATATATTTACACTTTGCATCATCCATTACCAGCAAATGACTGCCGATTATACCACGTCGTTACCGTGCCCTAAATATAAATACTTCGAAGGTTGAAAGAGATATCTGGGATTTACAATGTTGGCTTGCCATCTAGACTCAGGTCTGGTGAACTTCAAAGTAGTGAAACCTTCGGCTAGCACCCTGAATATGAAAGAAGGTTAGGAAGAAAGTAAAGTACTTCTTTCGGAAAATTTAGCATAATGGATTTATTATAGTCTCTTTTTGCGCTACTGGTGCATGCAATTGGTACTCAGTGGGTGATGTTGTTTCATGTAAGGGGGATAACTTTTACTTCCCTCGGAATTTCCTGGTACTCGTCTAGGCTGGGGAGGGGCGGGGGCGGGGTCCTGGAAGCTATGGCTCAATTGTAAAAATTATAGATACAGATTCAAACTTAGCATTTTTTAAATAGTATGCAGAAGTGTTGGGAAATGAACAGATGGACAGATTGGCTGGTTCTGTACCAATGGGTGTGAATGTATGCATGAAAAGCTAGGTGTGGTCAAATCTTTCGGATCACGTGAGCAATGCGGCAGTACGAATATATCATTAGTGTATCAAGAGAACGGTACGGCAGGGAGGGATCATGGGATCTGGCCGACACTCTAAACCAAGAAAGAGGAAAGGCAATACGTTCATATAAACCAAACTGCTACGGGCACTATTGTAATCTGAACTCTTCGCTGGCTGCTGAAGATGAGGACGAAGCGCTTTTGTGAATATCCAGACTGCTATGATTTCATTTTTAGCGCAGCACACAATCCTTCAGCAGTATCAGTCTCCGATCAGGTTTACCATTACGTGGTATGTAGACTTCAGGAACCAGCTAGCCTCATAAATAAGGCCCATATAGTATCTACATAGAACAGACTAAGAAAAACATGTAGTCCATCGTTCCATATTACATTAAAAAATCTGCCTGACAGTGAAAATTTAAGACCAATATCTGTATCACCTTTAATCTGAATAATTGATGTATAATATGGTAAGCAAAATAAAAGTCAAAGATCCTTTTTCACGTCTTTAGGCGCATCGGGCATATGGCAAGAGCACCTACATTTGTACAGACCAATCAACACTAGGTGGGTAATGTGGTCAGCATTACGCCGACTGTCTTTATTTCCCCATGACATACATCCTGGTACCATTTTAGGCTGGATCGACCTGCGACGCCGCATATCGTGATAAAATAATCCACGCACCAGCAGTGGATTTCGATCGCGGTACGTTGCAATTACGAGTCAGATTTTTTAGCCATGATTTCCCTAATGTCGCCTCATAGTTAATGTCTCATTGTAAAAAAAGATCCCATTTCACATCTTTAGGCGAATTTGGAATATGGGAAGAGCACCCATATTTTTACAGACTAATCATCACAAGGTGGATAATGAGGTCAGCATTACGTCGACCGTCTTTACTTTCCCAGGACATACATCCAGGTACCCATTTTAGGCTGGGTCGACCTGTGACGCCTCATACAAAAAGTAAAGTGAACGACCCTTTTTCACGCCTTTAGGCGTATAGGGCATATATGACTTGACTTATATTTTTATAGACCAATCGGCACAAGATGGGTGTTGTGGTCAGCATCACGCCGGCCGCCTTTACTTTCACAGGACTGCACCCGCTACCCACTCAAGGCTGGGTCGACCTGGGAGCCGTGGTCATTTTTGAAAAAAGTCTGGCTCCTTCAGGGAGCGAACCCACGGTCTTCCGACCCGCGGCAAGCGTCTAGTTGCTCGGCCACGGGGACTTCCACGACGCCCCATACCAAGATAATAATTCACGCAGCCAGCAGTGGGTTTCGATCGCGGTACGTTGAAATTACGAGTCGGTCTCGCAACGCCTGAGCCACGGACGTCGGTCATGTAAATAATGTATATATATTGGGGGACTGGGGGGGGGGGGGGAAGGGGTGGGTGTCATAATTTCCTTATTGTCTGTTTGTCACTGTATCCGCCTTATAGTTAAAGTCCTCTTTTTCTTGATTACCATTTACTAATATGATCATCTTATTTGTAGCCAACCTCACAGGACAAGTCTACCACTGGATGCGTTCATCTTTAAGCCATCGATCTGTGATCTGTTCATTATCAGCCCAAACAAATTTATCACACAAAGAAGGGAATAGCTCGTTCTCAAGATGGTAAAACAGCTGCATCATTTCGTGGGCTTTTTTTGTTTTCTTGTTAGCGGGCTTATGATTTCTAAACAATTTGCCATTTGCATCAGCTAGATGGTTTTTTTTTTTTTTCTTTTTTGTCATTCTTATACGCTTGCATCTGCTTTCAGTCCCTCCTTCCCACCCATCTCAGTTTTCATATTAGCTTTAGAAAGTAGGGTTGTGTTTTTTTTTTTAGTTGCAATCAGAGGCGCTACTTTCATTTCATAACAATTGCATGCTTTAGCCATAATTTTTTTTTTCTTTAACGTCAAATTTAAAAAAAAAGAATCGCATTACAATGTGGGCTTGTTTTTTTTTATTTTTTTTATTTTATTTACTTATTTGTTCAATGTTTTTTTTTTTTTTAAATGAATTGTTAGCCTCGTGTAACGAGCTATAAATAAAACGTTGGCATGGTTTTGGCTTTAATTTATCACACACTCGCATTAATTAGTAAACCGATGTCTTATAAAATATTTTAAAACTCTTTGCAAATACTCGTAAATAGTTTATTGGCATTGATCGCTGTTAAGGAGTTAGTGAGCTTATCTTTTGTTTGATTGTCTAAACACTTGCAGGATTGTGTAGTCTTGAGTTTAGAGTTACAGTAAATAATGTGCACTGTTTTCTTATCAATTTACAACGTTCGTAGAACTTTTTTTTTTTTTTTTTTAAATTTCAAATCGCATCTGAATTTAAATGTCTTAAAACAACATTCACCGAAGATGGTAAATTAGACGAAAAAACTGACATTTGATGCAGTAGAGCCGGTCAAGTATTGCGACAGATAGACATCTCAAACTGGCATCTGAATTTAAATGTCTTAAAACAACATTCACCGAAGATGGTAAATTAAACGAAGAAATTGACATTTGATGCAGTAGAGCCGGTCAAGTATTGCAACAGACATCTCATATAAAGCATATTCATTCCCATCCTATGCTCCCAATGCCAGACGTGGTGACTCACAACAAAACATAAAATAAAATTAGCAACCATGGAAATGAGGTGTCTGAGAAAAGCTGTCGGAGTGACCAGAAGAGATACAATCAGGAATTAGGTCCTACGAGATTAAGTTGGCACATAACTAATTCTAAATTAAATAGAAAGTAGATCAGATGGCTTACCAACCTGGAGAGAATGCCTTCTGATGCTATACCATTCGAGGCATAAACCAAAAGAGGAGGGGGACGTAGAGCAAGACGTAGACCAAGAACAAGATGAAAGGGTTTCATAAGAGAAACTCTACAGTACCACGATGTGTCTTTTGTCGAAGCAGCCAGAAAAGCACGAAGCAGGACGTTATATCTCCCTCGACACCCGAAGAGGTAAAACAGGACACAAAGAAGAAGATATAATTTTTCTGTTAAAGTTCTATTATTTACTGGGCTATTCATATAGGATAGGCTGTTTTCTAAAACTATTTTATAAGTTTTAAGGCTTTGATTTCTCAACCATTAACATCAGTCAGTTAGCTTTGTTTTCTAACACAGTTGCATCGATTAGTGGGCACTTTTCTAATAGACGATGAAGAGGCCGACCATGCAAACATAGAGAGAGGGAATAACAGAGTCCCTGGGAATCCCCGTTTACCAAGCACACAATCGGCGTTTTCCTGTAAATAATACTACTCTCGACTCCGCAAAGTACACAGAGGATCAAGATGCTGAATGAGTTTTCTTCCTCGGCCCGTTCTTTCTGGTCTTTTAGTCCATAAATAACTGTCGTCCCTTGTCATACTAATTCTTGCACCAAAACATGCACAGTATGAGGTAATTAACGCTTCTCTTAGTCGTCAGATGTTGGTGGTCTCCCCACAGTCAATCGTCATCACTTCGTCAACTCCAGGAACCAGATTCCCAGCTCAGCACTTACATGGCTACTACAGAGGTGTTCTATACCTTACCATCGGGAGATCTAACAGGACAACGGCTGCTAAAGAATTACCTGCGGACTTAACGTCCATTTCAGCAGATATTAAATAGCTTCTCTCAAATTCTTTTGCCTGAGGCATACGTGACTTTAAGATTTCGTATGTTGCCTTCTTGGTCTAACTAGGCAACTGTTGAACCTTTAGAATATATATATATATATATATATATATATATATATATATATATATATATATATATATATATATATATATATATACATACGGTCATTTGCGTCTGTCTGCTTTCTAAATAAACACTTTGACATCCAGCTTTGTCACAGTAGTTGCGCAAGTTAGTGGGCTTTCTTTTTTTTTTTTTAAATTAATGCCCGATAGTGAGCTTCGTTTTCCTAACAGTTTACCTAAAGGTCATTGAGTTTTGTTTTCTAAATCAGTTACCCAAGTTAAGGTGATTCGTTTTCTAGAAGCATTGCATCACATAGAGGGATTTCTTTAGAAATACAGTAGCATCATCTAAAAGAAATATAATAGCATCATCTTTTTGTTGCCTGTCTTTCTGAACCGTTCGCATCATTCAATGAACTCTGTTTTCTAAAACAGTATCATCAGTTTGTGATCTTTGTTTTGGTCAGCTTTTTCTGAGACAATTGAATCAGTTGCTTAGCTTTTGTTATTTGGTTAGCATATCTAGCCGAATTATTTCCATCATTTCTTTAGATTAGATGTTGCCATCTAATTTAAATCAATCTGTGTGTGCAGATATTTCTTTCTTTATTTGTTCCCCCGACCACATGCATTAATTGGTAAACTAGCTTTCTAAAATAGTTGCCTTACTCCCATTATTTTATTGTGCCTGCTTTCCTTCTTTTATATAAATGCGTGCGTGTGTTTATATCAGTCTTTAGTTGGGGGGGGGGGGGAAGGGGCTGAGTGGTCTGGAGGTAGTGCATCCACCTCGAGTGCTGGAGTCCATGGTTCAAACCCCAGTGAAGGCTGGAACTTTTTCTCGTGGACTTCTAGCAATTTCCTCTAGTCTCTGGGTAAAGGTAAAGGTACAGTCGGGAGATGTGAACCAGCGTCATTGCACACGGTTATATACCATAATTGCTCTGCCACAAGTACGGACAGTTGATAAGGATTGTCCGCCTGTGTCCGTCCGCACGTAACTTTGTAGCTATAGCGACGTTCCTCCATTTACCCCAGATTGTCAACTCTGGTACCAATTTCCTAGAGGCTGAGTGAACCCTGGGAACCGCCCGGTTTCAAACGCCGACCGTCGGCTGCAGCGAGTCGCAGCTGGATTTGAAAGTGAGTCTCCGATCGAAAGCCCGGGTCTATTATTGCATACCCAAAAAATACCTTAGCAGTTGGAAATTTTTTTTTTTTTTTTTAAACCTAACGGCGCTGCCTGTGAAAAATGTTGAGTAAAAGTATTTCAGGATCTCGCCTGTTTAACGGAGTTCATGCATTGCGCTGAAATTCTTCAGACTCAGGCTTGAGTTAGAAGTAGAACTGAGCACTTACGGGTTATACCCGTGTGCCATGATGTTGATTAAACCATAAACCATAGTCGTTAGTCGAGGTTCCGTCAAGGCAGAATTGCTCTGTTGCTTTGCCAATTTCAATCACACAAAATGTCCTTTGTGATCCTATTTAAAGACTAGTAAAAAACGTGCCATTCACATCTAAATCTTGAAGCTTGCATACGCAAAGTACAAATGCATAAGTCATCTAATAGATGTGCCTGCACTAACGGACTCACACAAGAAAAGCAGCCTATTGTTGGCGCAAACGATCAATCACGAAAGCCGGCATTGCACCCGCTAAAGAACATGCTATTTTGAACGTAATCGGTCACCCACCCTTTTAGTGCAGTCAACAACACTTTGCGGGCGTAACAGACAAAACACCGTTCCTCTAGAAATCCATAGCTCACAGTCAAGTACCAAGAGCTCAGCTTAGTAGCTGTTCGACAGAACTTCTGGTCCACAATTGAGGAATTTGCATTAGTGAAACCTAGCTGGGGAAAACTTAACTTTTCGGAGCGTCTGCGATCAGCCCGCTATCGGCCATTTTGACCGGAAATCTCATGTGCAGTGCCATCAATAATCTCCAATTCCAACTGCTTTTCGAAGCTACCTCTTACATGTAATATAAACACAAAACAGTGGGATAAACTGTTTTAATCTTTTCTCGCTTTTACTTTACAATTCCAGCCATCTTATGACAGATACAGCAATCTGCCCACTAACAGAAACTACGGATCGGTAAGTTCATATATGGTTGGTGTCACTTTTGGTTGGTATGTTACTGTTTATATATATATATATATATATATATATATATATATATATATATGTGTGTGTGTGTGTGTGTCTGTGGGTTTCGATTCGCAGACGAGCGTCCAGCCACTACACCACGGCGACTCATATATATATATATGTGTGTGTGTGTGTGTGTGTGTGTGTGTCTGTGGGTTTCGATTCGCAGACGAGCGTCCAGGTACTACACCACGGCGACTCATTTATATATATATATATATATATATATATATATATATATATATATATATATATATATTAGGGCTGTACCGAATAGTGATTTTCACTATTTAGCCGAATACGAATAATGGGACCAACTATTCGGCCGAATACGAATACGAATAGTGTATAAAATATATCTTTTAAACAAACAAACAAAAAAAAAACACACAAACATTCATAATGTCAAATGTACGCTGAACTTTTACTTCACACACAGTAGCACAAAATAGTCATCTTTTTAGCATTATTTCTGGATTGTATTCTAGATTTTATTTCTTCTCTCAGCATGTTGGATCAGTTGAAGTTTGCACCCGAGTACTTATATGTTTCCGTTCGTTTGATTTTCATATTATCGACTTGGATGTGGCCGAAGTTTATTGTATTCTTTCCATGTCTAGTTAGTATTGGTACAGAATAGTAAAAATTAAAAAATATTTAATGTTTTGCATCCTTCAGTCAGTCTGTGGTAACTAATAACTAGGAATGAAAGAATTCTAAGTATTATAACAAGTAACTAAACTTAGAAATTGTCAATGACAGTTTAGTTAATGCAGGAAAGCTGCATTAGCTTTCAACAAAACCAATAGTTCCATGTTGTCAGCATTGAGGCCGTGTATACAGAAGCGGGTGTAAAGTAACTACTATTCGTATTCGGCCTGACCGCAACTATTCGGCCGAATACCGAATAGTCAATAGGTCCACTATTTGGCCCCGAAGCGAATACGAAGCGAATTTTCGGTACAGCCCTAATATATATACGCTCGCGTATATTAAGGTCGTGGGTTCGCTCTCTGGCGGAGCCGAACTTTTTTTCAAAAATGACCTTAACTCTCAGGTTGACCCAGCCTTGAGTGGGCACCGGGTTTATGTCCCGGGAAGTAAAGGCGGCCGGCGAAATGATGACCACATCACCAATCTTGTTCCGATTGGTCTATAAAAATATAGGTCTAGCCCTATATGCCCTATACGCCTAAAGCCGTGTAAAAGGGACCTTCACGTTTTTTTTTTACTTTATAAGTATATATATATATATATATATATATATATATATATATATATATATACTTATAAAGTATATATATATGGCATGTAGATACTTAAAAGTTAAAATTTAAGTCGTCTTCCCTCGCCACTGTCGAAAATAGTTTATGTCTTGTTTGAGAAGGTTGTGGATAGACATGACTACCAATGCCACACGGCATGGACTTTCATAAGACGATAGGTTAGTTATTTGTTAACGAGCTGATGTCTAGACGAAATCAACGTGGATTAGGGCACTTTGTACCAAGCGACTCATTTTACGTTTGTTTGTTTCTACTAACACCATCCTCATTTCCTAATGTATCTCGCAACAACTTGTTAATGCTCTAACTCACTTCCCCTAATTATTACTTTAACACCGTCTATCACCTGGCGCTATTATTTTTCCGTCTGTCCGTCCGTCCGTTTTTACCCTCTGGGCGGCTCCCCAGACAGTCTGACCACACTGAGATTACAAAATAGCAACATAGACAGCAAGCTGACATGTCAAATCAGAGATACGATCATTCGTTCGCGTTCCAAGAAAGTTACAGTTGGGTCAGCCGTAACGGCTACACTCCCCAGGGTCTAACTTCAAGGCTTAACTTTACGCAAATCTCCCCTAAACAGAGTAGGTCACTTTTTATGCACACGTTTGTTGGGCTGGTTGACTTTCCTGAAAGTTACAGGTGTGTCCCGCTCTATTGTTTGCTTTCTGTGTTGTCTTGCCTTTATGTTTTCATTCCGAGAAAGAGAATGCCTGTGACATAGATTGTAGCACTCTCTAAGGGGGTTGTGTTAGGGCCAGTTGTTCCATGTTTTTAAAGCATAAAAAGCGCTGGCGTGCTGAAATACAGAACACGCGATATCAACAGCATCACGGAACAACCCCGTAACCTTGTGCCGAGGTTACAGGTTGAGAAACTACTAATCAGAAGTGACCTAGTGTGAATAGGCGAGGCGTGGGGAGGTTAACGTTACGTGTGCCACTTCAAGTGCTGTGGTGGAAAGGATATAAGGACCCTTTTCCACGCCTTAAGGCGTCTTGGGCATATAGGGCTAGATCTGTATGTTGTAGACTTATGGCACTTGAGCAATGGCAAACTACGCGACGTAAATTTGCCTAGAAAAACCACAATACCAAAAAAAAAATGCTGGGGTTGGTTCTGCAACGTTCTGTAAAGGATATAAAACTAACTTTAATGGGCATTTAATAGGTGAAGTCGTCAGCATTACGCCCGCGCACTCACTTCACAGGACTGAACCTGGTACCCACTCAAGGCTGGG
>CAJHNH020000869.1:50000-127500 GCA_905116865.2 Candidula unifasciata | reverse complement strand
CAAAGAAGACGGACGTACCAGCCGACAGACAGACAGACAGACAGACAGACAGACAGACAGACAGACAGACAGACAGACAGACAGACAGAGACAGACAGACAGACAGACAGACAGACAGACAGACAGACAGACAGACAGACAGACAGACAGACATACAGACAGACAGACAGACAGACAGACAGACAGACAGACAGACAGACAGACAGACAGACAGACAGACAGACAGACAGACAGACAGACAGACAGACAGACAGACAGACAGACAGACAGACCAGACAGACAGACCAGACAGACCAGACAGACAGACCAGACAGACAGACATGATTTGGAACGGGGAAGTCTAAAGCAGCAGATTTAGGGTTGGGTTGATTATGGTAGGATGAGATTATTGTGTGATGCGAATATTGTGTGATGATAATTTTGTGTGATTGGATAATTGTGTGATGAGATTATTGTTTTATCCGAATATAGTGTGATGAGATTATTGTTTAAAAAGAATATTGTTTGATTATAATAACTATTACTATTACTATTATTTTTAAGTGGTGACTCACATACATATGAAACGTACAAACAGATGCTTAAAAAAGAAAATGTCTGAATTTTGTGCGAGAGGGAGATGGCTACTCCCTAAACGTTATAGAGGGGCTTTAGACATTTACATAATTTTGGGCAATGGCTTCATTGTGTACGAGAGCCCTAAACACAAGTATATGGTTACATTTATTTGTCATTTTAACACATTATTGTTATTATAAAAAATATTTTAAATATGATTATTTTTTTTATTATTATTAATAATATACTGAATGGAAAATAAAAAAATATGGAATATATAAATCTCCTTCTTCCTCTTGTTGACCGGCTGTAAACTCCGGCTGAAATTTTTGGCGATCTTTCTCTCATCTTTTCTTTTCTCTTTTTGTTCATCTACTTCTGGAATCTAGTCCTGATACAGAAACTGAGTGTTGAGTGCACATCCGTTTTACACGTCTGACACATTTGCATGCAGACTGCTCGTTCCTTGCCTCGCAGGCAAATTTACTTCCAATTAGTCGACTCTTACGACATTCTTTTAGGCGGCCGTTGGATTTATTCTAATTTTTCCCTACAATGGCACCCTGTGGAAAAAGGGGGAGGGGCAACGAATCTGAGCCTCCAGTTTCTGGCTCTCTATGCATTTCTCTATGCATTCCCCTACCCCCTCCACGCCACCAACTTTTCCAAAGACAAACATTAGGCCTGTCAACGTCCATGAATCGTACCGCCCAAGCTATAGACCATGACATTTTGACAGCAGCCAGGCCTGTTTTCCTAGCAAGCAGGCAGTATAAATACCACTGAAAAAGCACTAACTATAGAGAGCACTTGAGTTCGTTGCCCAACATGCCACAACAATTCTTATCGCCGATCATTTGGATCTCAAAGCGTGAGCTGGACGGTCCGGTTATATGGTATTTACGTACACCGGAGCTTAGCTATCAACACAACCCGATCACATAATAACAAATGACGACTGGACCCGCTTAAGACTCCACACAAACTCTCACACACATATCCATTACATGACTAACCCGTTCATATTACAGGAAGACAACTATAAGACCACTATGGTCACACGCGAAAATTTTCACATCTCGGAACTATCACATTCAAAAAACTGTTTCAGTACTTTTTGGCAAAATTTAAAATACTCAAAATTTTAAAACACATAAATGGTGGCCGAAAGGTCGTTGTGTTTGGAAGCTCGCTCTCCTTCGAGATACGCCTAGCCAGATCAAAGGGAGACAGAACAAACAGGAAACACCAAGAATGAAGAAGGAAGACATGCACCAGTGACATCAGGACGAGCGGTTTGATTCGGATGGAAACATTAAGCCAGAAATGGCACAAACACCAGTATTCAGTCACGAAAGTGACGCAAATAACCCAGACCACAAATATAGGCGGAGACTGTTAGCAGCCTAGGCTAGCTAGCAGCAGTCTGAACGTGGTCGAGCTTTTATTTTTTTTTTTCTCAAAAGGACTTGGACTTGGACTAACTATAAACAGCGACATTGAGCTTATGCACTCAAAACAGTTACAACACACAACATTTCATCCATATACATATTTATGTATATATATAAAAGCGGTTAAGGATAACTAAGACTACGATAGAGGGAACGGGATGGTACTAGATAAAGGTAAAAATATATATATATATATATAAAAAATAAGGTAAACATTATTAATCTTTGCACGTGAAGATATAGCTATAAATTGGATGGGTTGATGAAGTGATGGATGGATAAACTGGTGTAACATAAGTTTTGTGATACCGTCATCCTTGTCATAATTTGAAAAAGGGGGGGGGGGGAGGAAAGATTCCTTTTCACGTATTTAGGCGCATTGGGTATATAGAAAGAGCACCCATATTTTTACAGACCAATCGGCACTAGGTGGGTAACGTAGTCAGCATTACGCCGGCCTTGTCATGATACAACAAACCAAGTGACCAGATTAGAGGAAATGCGATAGTAATAATTTAATGAAAACATGAAAATAAAAACGGGAAAAAAAAAATTAGGAAGCGGTTAAGGATAACTAAGACTGCGATAGAGGGAACGGGATGGTACAAGATAAAGAAAAAAATAAAATATAAAAAAAAAATGAGGTGAACATGATTAATCTTTGCACGTGAAGATATAGCTATATTTAGTATCTGTTTCGTGTGCACAAGCTCGCCATCTGGCGGATGACTTCAGACGTCAGTTAAAGGGAGGAAACAAAAATTCAGACTTCGAAAAATACCATTTTCGTTTGGCTTAAATCTTTTCAGAAAATGAAGGAGACAGATATAAGTGAAAAGATATGCAAGTAAACATACAATTGTAAATATATGATATTAAACAAAACAACAAAAAAAGTACTAAGAGGCAGACGGGAAAAGAACTGATGAGAAGAAACCAGCGGACGAAAGTAAAAGTTGGGGAGGGGGGGGGGGTTAGGGGAGAGGGGGCGGGGGCGCAGACTCATTAAACGCTGTGTGTAAATGGCATGATTTCATAGGTGATAAAGACACCTCCAACACCCCCCCCCCCCTCCCCCTTCCCACCTACCACCCCACCGCAAAAAGCCAGTAAGATAGAAAAAGGAAGAAAACAAACGACGGCAGATAGGCGGAAGGGTATACAAGATAAAAAGGCAACATTTATATCAAAATGTAATTATCTATTGGTCTATCTATCTGTCTGTCTGCCTGCCTGTCTGACTATCTATCTATCTATCTATCTATCTATCTATCTATCTATCTATCTATCTATCTATCTATCTATCTATCTATCTATCTATCTATCTATCTATCTATCTATCTATCTATCTATCTATCTATCTATCTATCTATCTATCTATCTATCTATCTATCTATCTATCTATCTATCTATCTATCTATCTATCTATCTATCTATCTATCTATCTATCTATCTATCTATCTATCTATCTATCTGTCTGTCTGTCTGTCTGTCTGTCTGTCTGTCTGTCTGTCTGTCTGTCTGTCTGTCTGTCTGTCTGTCTGTCTGTCTGTCTGTCTGTCTGTCTGTCTGTCTGTCTGTCTGTCTGTCTGTCTGTCTGTCTGTCTGTCTGTCTGTCTGTCTGTCTGTCTGTCTGTCTGTCTGTCTGTCTGTCTGTCTGTCTGTCTGTCTCTCTCTCTTTCTCTCTCTCTCTCTCTCTCTCTCTATCTATCTCTCTCTCTCTCTCTCTCTCTCTCTCTCTCTCTCTCTCTGTCGGTCGGTCGTCGGTCGGTCGGTCGGTCGGTCGGTCGGTCGGTCGGTCGGTCGGTCGGTCGGTCGGTCGGTCGGTCGGTCGGTCGGTCGGTCGGTCGGTCGGTCGGTCCGTCCCTCCCTCCCTCCCTCCCTCCCTCCCTCCCCTCCCTCCCTCCCTCCCTCCGTCCGTCCGTCCGTCCGTCCGTCCGTCCGTCCGTCCGTCCGTCCGTCCGTCCGTCCGTCCGTCCGTCCGTCCGTCCGTCCGTCCGTCCGTCTGTCTGTCTGTCTGTCTGTCTGTCTGTCTGTCTGTCTGTCTGTCTGTCTGTCTGTCTGTCTGTCTGTCTGTCTGTCTGTCTGTCTGTCTGTCTGTCTGTCTGTCTGTTTATACACTGACAATTTGGTTTATCGGTCTGTCTATCTGTCTGTCTGACTAACTTGATGCCAGTCGTCTGTTTGACTATATGTCTTTCACTTCTCTCTCTCTCTCTCTCTCTCTCTTTGCGTCTCTCAGTCTACCTACCCTATCTCTCCCATACACACACGTAAATACACACACATACATGCATATATATGTATATATATATATATATATATATATATATATATATATATATTGTGAGTCCCCTGTGTGGGTTCCGGGGCCCTATTGTGGGGAAAACAAGAATAGACCCACTGCATCCCCAAAAGCATGTCGTAAGAGTCGACTAACTGATGAGCTTCCTTTGAAGTCGGAGTGCATCTGCCTGAGAGGCAAGGAACCAGCAGTCTGCATTCAAGAGAATGAGATCTGTAAAACTGATGCACATGCAACACTCAGGTTCTGGAACAGGACTGCAGTCCAGAAGTGGACGAACAACCAGAACTTTACGCCAGAATGTACAGCTGGTGAACGCAAAGAAGAAGAAGAAGAAGATATGTTGTGAGTATGCGAGTGTATGGGTACAGACAGACGGAGGTAAAATAAATTAAAAGAACCTTTTTTTTAAGCATTAATCTGATCATCAATGGTTGTTTGAGACTCACTTTATAGGGAGAGAGAAAAAAAAACAACCACGCTAAATTACATCTTCCATCGTACATTTGATTTCACAGGGTAGTTTTTCAATTAACGTCAAGGTCTTAGTATAAGAAATGATAGCATTGAACTTTTTTCAGTTTTAACCCAGGAGTAGATATTTATAAAACGTCTGAGACTGCAAAGGTGTTATTTTTGTTAAATTTGTTTACTCCGATAACTCTTACGAAGAACTTGTTTGTGTGTGTGTGTGTGTGTGTGTGTGTGTGTGTGTGTGTGTGTGTGTGAGTGTGTGTGTGTGTGTGTGTGTGTGTTGACAAAGTATTATTTCCTCATAATCATGGTTTCTTCTTTCTTCTGTCTCCCTTCTCTCTCTCTCTCTCTCTCTCTCTCTCTCTCTCTCTCTCTCTCTGTCTCTGTCTCTCTCTCTCTCTCTCTTTTTCTCTTTCTCCGGCGTTCTCAATTTCTTTATGTCTTTTTCCTCTTCTTCTGTTTCTTCTTCTTATTATTCTTTTGTGCTTCTGCTTCTTCCTCTTCGTCTTCTTCTCTTCATTTGTTTCTATGGGTGTGTCTGTGTGTGTATATCTGTATGATTGTGTGTGTGTGGAATTCGCGTGTCTGGGTGGGTATGTAGTTATGTATGTGGGTGAACGGAGTATGTTTATGTTTGTGTGAAGGTATGTGGGTTTTTTTAAGTGAGTGGGTTGGTGTGTGTGTGTGTATGCATACATTTTACCACCCATGCTTTTGTGCTTGTCGTTTTTTTTAAACTCTTTTTTTTAAATTCATAATTCGCATATTATCTTATCAATATAACATGCTTATTGATAAAATACGCTGCAGTGTGAAAGACGGGTGTTTGGAAAGGCCGAATGTAAGACGGGCCTGCGTGCCCAATTTGTGACCCTTTGAAAATAAAGTTCGTTCGTTCGTTCTTTTAGTTCTTATTCGGTTTTGTCTTTTCATTCGCCTTCTCCTTCTCCTCCTCCTCGCTATCTTCCTCCTCCTCCTGCTCTCCTCTTCCTTCTTCTCCTTCTCTTCTTCTTCTTCTTCTTCTTCTTCTTCTTCTTCTTCTTCTTCTTCTTCTTCTTCTTCTTCCTCCTTCTTCTTCTTCTTCTTCTTCTTCTTCTTCTTCTTTTTCTTCTTCTTCTGCTTCTTCTTCTGCTGCTGTTACTGAATCTTGTTCTTAGAAGTTAACAGTTTGTTGATTACATAGTTTACTGGCTTCCACTTCGAAAGTCTATGAGACATATACCAGAAAAGAGCCAGGAGGAGGAGGAAGAAAAGATAGAAGGGACGGGGATGACGAGGGATTGATGATCCTGGTGATGTTAGCTGTGGAAGTACCAGAAACCGTTGCCTAATTTACTCCGTATGTTATTGTAGTGTTCATTTTCCCCTCTGTTATTATCGCTTACAAATACGTGTAATAGTTACCATGAATGACCGAAGTAACTCGAGACTAATGCCTGCTGTGTTTGCCTACGTATAGATTGGCCTAATGTTGTTATTACTTGCGTTGGGTTTTGTTTCGTGTGTTTTGTTATATTTTAGAATTAGCTTTTTTGTTTTCCTTCTCCCGTGTCTGCTGGGAAGGAACTCTGGTTTGTGTCAAATTCCATCCTTCCGTTTGTTTTGTAACATAGCAGGTTAATATTCATGTTTCCGTACAAGTTCTGTTTTTTTAAATGTGTGTCTAGTCGAGTACGACATTTTTAAAATATATGTTTGTTTTTGATCTGTACCCTTTTCAAGAAGTTGCAGTATCAATTCCAGCAATTTTCGGCTGTTCTGTATGTTTTGTTACGAGGATATTTTACTTTCCGTAGTTTGCCATTGCATTCTAAACGGGCAGCTGTCCATATAGTTGTTGAAATCGAAGCCACCTGGAGTACTTCACATTTCTCGGGACTTTAAGAGTTAAGCCATATACACCGATGAGAACGAGATGAAGTAATAGAATTTGAGTCCCATATGACGAAGAAACGGTAGAACATGATGATGATGATGATAACCATAATAATGGAGGCAAGAGAACTAACTTAGTAGTGCTTGATCGTACTCCACGACGTCAGGAAGGTTTGAAATTGCATTTGTACTTGTAATTACCTGTTGAGAAGTTAAGAGACGGTGTTAGCGCAGTCGATAGGAGACTCGTTTTTAAATCCAGCTGAGATTTGCTACAGCCCACGGCCGGTGTTCGAAACCGGGCGGTTCCCGGGGTTCACCCAGCCTCTAGGTAATGGGTACCAGAGTTAACACTCTAGAGTAAATGGAGGGACGTGGCGGACAGCGACACAGGCGGACAGTTTCTTATCAGCTCTGTACTGGTGGCAGTGCACTTGTGGTGCAGTGACGCTGGTTCACATCTCCCGACTTTACATTTGTATTACCTGGTAACAGATTTTTGCTTTCAGTTTAATTATAAATAAAACAGTTTTTAAAACTATTGATCAAACAAAAAGCTAATGATATTTGATGCTTTCTTAATATCCTACCCCAAACAGTGGAAATCCAAAGGTCACGAGACAGTCAAATATTTCAGGGGGTTTATAGATAGGCTGCAGGCAGACGTAGGACATAGGCTGCCTCTCTAGTGGGACGTAGGTGGGTTGTGGCAAGGGTCAGTTCTAGATGCTTTTGGGGTCGTTAAAAGCATTAGAAAACCAGGAAACAGAGTTTTACTACCACACTTTATAATGTTGGACTGTCCTGTGATGTCATCTGTGCTAGGATATTACGAAAGAACTTAATATTATTGTTTTCATTCTCAGTTTGTATATTTACAGTAAAAATCTAAATAGGATTACACAGTTCTTTTTAATAGTGCCTGAGGTTTTATTTGTGTCATCTTCTCTTTAATCACAATTTTTGTTTTTAATTTAGAAAGGGGTGGGACATATCATGTCGTATCTTTGAGTCCCAGAGGGTTTAGCATCACAGGCCCAGGGGGTAGTAAAGAAAGTAATAAAATCGGTGCATCATGCGTTCATCGGGCTTCTATGTAGGAACCTATGAACGTATAATGCGTTCCTTGGGACTCAAAGAGTTAGAGGACGCCAATGAAGAAAAAAAAAACCGTTAAGAACCACTACCATGGCGGCTTGTCCCTGGCCAAACGAGTTGCTCCAAGTACGATCTGCAAAACATCAGAGATGACTGACTATAGTCTCTGAAACAGCAGCACTTCTCAAATGACTGTCAATGTCGTAAACTGACCTAATCCAGGCCATTTAGAGCGAAGGCCAGACTGCCATGTTGCCACAAAATGAGACTTCGTGTTTCCGTGCTGCCAGGTTCTATCGCAGCTGCATGCGATTCGGCAGCAGCCGGCATTACATTGGTTTCAACAGTGACATCGACAACCGACCCCCAGCAAAGCGATGGCAAACTACTGTACGTATACTTGTCTATTGAAATCACACCCGAAAAAAACGAAATAAATTATGGCGTTGGTTATGCAACATCCTGTAGAAATGTTATGCTCAGAAGTAATAGTGCATTTTACCCCACTAGGACATCACACAAGTGATAAACACTCGATGACATAAAGTACCACCATTTGGATAAGGATCACCCGTGGAGAGGTCCCGGAAACCGCGTTCAGCCATTAAACCATATGTATAGACGGGCTAAATTGCGGCCCCTGGCAAGAGCTAGGGTGGGACTTTAAGATAACGAAAAATTGCATCGCACAAGGAGATAACTGGTTATTATTTAAATGTTTATACTCAACTAAAAGTATTTAGTTGAGAATCAGCGAAGAAAATAAAATTTAACATTTCAAAAGCATGTATAGTAACGCTTGCTTGCTGAATTCTGAGATCAAATACACCGTTTAATAGAACAGACACATAATCAATACATTGGAAGACTCATTCAACTGGGGTTGTCGTGGACGGGGGGGAAAGGGGGGGGGGGTGAGTAAAAGTTCTTGAAGACATTCAACACTAAGAGGAAAGCAAAGGCAGACTTTTAATCATGTTGCAGCTGTTATTATTAGCATGTCGACTTTTCGTTGGCTACTAACAAAGAGACGGAACACGAACACGTGTGGGAAGGTCTCGAGTGCAGTGATGTCCGTTTCTTGTTCATTTTTTTTTTTTATTCATTCATTCACTCCAAGAGTCTGTGTTTATTTTGCACTACCCTGCACTTTTTAGATAAGATATGTTATATTTGTAACTTTTATGAGGAAACTGAAAGATAAAACCTCTATGGCAGACTGTGTTAGACAAACAAGGGCGGCAACCCTGTATATCTGAGTCGGGAAATTTGACCACGTGTGGGTGTGCCGTTGATTTATTCTAAATTTAGTTGAACTAGGAGGACGGTATTTATAAATAAGGATAAAATATAACTAAGGAAATGGTTAAAATATATATTCATTTAGTTATACTTGTCGGCGTCTTTGGTTTAGGGGTTGTGAATTATGTGTTATAATGTCGACATTTAATGTTCGACGTTAGTTGTAGGCTGAAAGACAAGGAAGGCAAAGTGTAGGAGAATGGGGAGGAACAAATACAGGAAGGAAGGAAGGAAGGAAGGAAGGAAGGAAGGAAGGAAGGAAGGAAGGAAGGAAGGAAGGAAGGAAGGAAGGAAGGAAGGAAGGAAGGGTAGTAGTAGTAGTAGTAGTAGTAGTGGTAGTAGCAGTAGTAGTAGAAGTAGTAGTAATAGGAGAAGTAGCAACAGCAGCAGCAGCAGCAGTAGTATTAGCAACAGCAGCAGTAGCAGCAGTAGTAGTTGTAGTAGTAGTAGTAGTCTTGGAACTCCAAGATTACAAAACATCCATTTAGATGCAAGATCAACAGGGCAAATCCCAGATTGACCCTTGAACCTAAACAGAAGTTATAATTAGGCACTCATGCTGACTATACCAGGCTTGGGTAACCTGAAGTCTTGTCCAGGTATGGGTTTAAAAGCAATAAAATATGCACTTGCGGTAAGAAACAAAACAATTTTGTGTATGTATAAACGGTAAACCTACTACTACTGTACAGGCGCGCCGCCACAAAGAAAAGTTGTAAAGAAAAAATAGGGGGGGGGGGAGAATCATCTATCTTGCCAGCTGGTTTAAAAAAAAACAGTGGATGAGGAAGCTCATACCCTTTTAGCGTCCACCCCTCCCTCCCCCCCCCCCCCCCCCCCCCTCCTCAAGTTGAAAAATGAGAACACTTCAGCTCCCAAAAATGTATCATACCCTCGCCCCTCCTCCCTTTTTTTAAAGCCACCCATACAACGCCATGTCATTCTCCGATCCGTACAGATTTCCTCGTTAAATAATTGGTTGAGGGTATTTATGCTGAGGATTTTAGACCCCCTTCCTCCCCGCCCCCGCCACCCTCGGCCCCAAAGAGATGGGGTGTGGTTGGCCGCCCCTACACCTATCCAATAATTGTGTAAGGTTCCTAATATACCTTCTGTACCCATGTACATTAATTATCTGTTACGGTATTTGTTTATGCTTTTTATATTATTTTAAGTGTATTATTACTTGCAATTCAGTACAATATTATTGTTATTATTATTATTATTATTATTATTATTATTATTATTATTATTATTATTATTATTATTATTATTATTATTATTATTATTATTATCTTTAGTGTGCTGAGTGGTAAATGAGTATAATAATATTTTTTAAATAACATGAAATGCATACACAAATTCTTTGAAGGGATATGTCTGTTCACAGTTAGAGAGGTCTGGGAGCTAAGTGTTCTTAAGGTATGGTGTCTGCCTTGAGTGCTGGAGGTCCCCTGTTAAAACCCCTGTGAAGGCTAGAATTTTCTGCACGTGGACCTCTGGTAATTTCCCCTGGTCTCTGGGTAGTAAGATCAGACGCCCGTGTGTATTGTTACGCACGTAAACAATTCCTTGGCAGTTGGAAATCGCAAAACAGTAACCTAACGGCGCCGCCCGTGCACAGTTTTGAATTATAACTCTACCCGAAGTGTTTCAGGATCCTTGCCGGTGCAACCGACTTCGTGAACTGCGCTGAGATTCTTCGGACTCATGGTTCAGTTAAAAGTAGAACAGGACGCTTACGGGTTACACCCGTGTGCCATGATGTTGATCCGTCGGAAAAAAAAAAAAAAACAATCAGAGAGGTCTGTTAATATCCTTTAAAAAAAAATTATCAGAGTAAAGAGTAGGGGAGGGGGGCGTGAGGGCGTATATTTTTGGGTGAGGGATACAAAGGGCATGAACTCCCAGGTTTCGGCACCTATGCTACCGTTCTACTAGAGTTCTTAGGTACATCCGTGTGTGCGTCCGTGAGTACCACCTAACCACTCACACTCCAGAACCGGGTTATTCTTCTAACCAGCAGTGAAAAACAAGCGGCGAATAAAAACATCAAACCGGTAATGGATTGGATTTCGCCGACATCGTCTCTGCTAAAATCCCTTATTTCCACGAAGCAAGAGCTTAACACGGGCAGCAACTCTCCCTAACCCACATTAATTTTCGGTTTGTGACGGTGGTCGGTTCCTCTATTGTCTGCTTTTTTCGTGGTGAGTATAATCTGCGTGATTAATTGTTGTTTGTGATTTCATTAAGTGCAGTTTTCTTTCTTTCTTTCTTATAAGGTGGTGAGATATATAGTCTCATTACTGGATAGTAACTATTGTTTTAAAATGTTTGTTTCCTTTTGGGTTTTACTTTGTGTTCGCTTTTGAATCTCTCGAACACAGGCTGTTGGGAGCCGCCATGGTGTAGCGGCTAGATACTCGCCTGCGGATCGCAGTGTTGTTGGTTCGGATCCTGGTGGTACCGGATTTTTTTTTAAAATCAAAATTGACCTTGACTCCAGTGTCGACCCAGCCTTGAATGGGTACCAGGGTAAGTTTGGGAAATAAAAGCTGTCGGCGTGATGCTGATCATGCCACCCGCCAAGTGCCGATTGGTCTATAGCAGGTTTCCCAAACTTGTCTAAGTCGCTGCGCCCTTTTCTTTAACTAAAATGTTTTCATGGCGTCCTAACCTAAGTAAAATTAGGATTATTCTTATGTAAGAGATAAAAACAAATAACATTCGAATGTTTGGCGGCGCCCTGCGGCGCCGCGGCGCACAGTTTGGGAATCACTGGTCTATAAAACACAGGTCTAGCCTTATATGCCCAACGCACCTGAAGGCGTGAAAATGGTACTTTACTTTACTAAATACAAACTATTGCGTGCTTTATTCAATGATTTTGTTTTTAACAAGTATGTGTCTCATATTTGTTTTGTTTTTCTTTTTCTGTCCAGTTCTGACTTTAGGTTGCTAGGCGATCGTCGGTTGCCATAATTTAGCTGGTGTGTTTGAAAAGGGTCTCCGGGATTTGTACTTGTCTGATTTTCATCATTTGTCCAGACTGTATTCCTGGAGGGGACAAGCAACCCACTACCTCAACTGTTCTCACCTTTCTCCTGACATAATTGTATATACACTATAGTGTTATTTCCACAACAGCTTCTTAGATAAGTTCTCTTTTAGGCATCAATCTCTGTCTCTCTGCTCTGTCTCTCTATCTCTCTCTCTCTCTCTCTCTCTCTGTCTGTCTCTCTCTCTGTCTCTCTCTCTGTCTCTCTCTGTGTGTGTGTCTCTCTCTCTCTCTCTCTGTCTCGCTCTGTCGTATTCTCTACAGCTCGAAGGGTCGTGGGTGACTGTCTGTGTGCATTCCTTCCTTAACTTTAGCTAATCGCGCCTCCAGCCACAACCTGTCTTCTTCTTCTTCTTCTTCAGTTCCGGGGCCCTATTGTGGGGAAAACAAGAATAGACCCACTGCCTCCCCAAAAGCATGTCGTAAGAGTCGACTAATTGGGGAGCTTCCTTTGAAGTTGGAGTGCATCTACTGGAGAGGCAAGGAACCAACAGTCTGTATTCAAGAGAATGAGATTTGTAAAACTGATGCACACGCAACACTCAGCTTCTGGAGCAGGACTGCAGTTCAGTAGTGGACGAGCAACCAGAACCTTCCGCCAGAGTTTACAGCTGGTGAACGCGAAGAAGAAGACAACCTATGTATTACACAGATTTGTATGTTTTATTGTTTGTCTGTTTATCAATGGCCCCTTTCTGGATTATTCATATTCCATTGGTACAACGACAGGCTCAACCAAATAATTCCAAGCTCTATGTATATTTTCATATTTGCAGCCAAATATTTGTACGGTGTGACCGGAGCAGACCTTCAAACTTAAGTCGTTTGCGTGTCTTAGCTAACTGCAGTTCACCTCTTCTTCTTTTGTCGTCTCACTGTTACCGGTTGTAGCCCAGTGTCGTGGTTGTCTGTATTTGTCTTGAGCTTCTCGGGAGGCTTGAGTGATGAATTTGTTCATCTTTTTTGCAGGTTTCAGCTAAACCATTCATCCCTCTCTTTCTTGTTCTTCCTCTCGTCTTCCTCCCAGATGTTCTGTTGTAAAAAGTCTCATTTGCAGTCTAGTTTGATTGCTTTCTCACTAGATGGCCGAGCCATTTCATTCTTTGCCGGTCTAAATAATCAAAACATGGTCTTATTCCAACTTTCTCTCTAATGCTGGTATTCGGGCAAAGCAAGCCAGCATTGGTTTTTTTTATTGCTACAGAAACTGCAATTAACTGATACACAAACGTCCTTCAACATTCTTACACCCACGGACCGGCAACAGAGGAGGGATTGTTTCCTGTACCACCTGATCGTTAACCAACAGCAACAATACAAATATAGATAACGGATTACTAGTTAAATCCTTCTTTTTCAGCATTCCGAGCGCTTAAGTTCATTGCTGCAGATATCACACGTCTCCTCCAGTCATCTGTGTGATTAATCCTCTCTCTCTCTCTCTTTCTCTCTCTCTCTCTCTCTCTCTCTCTCTCTCTCTCTCTCTCTCTCTCTCTCTCTCTCTAGTTGGTGACTTCAGGTGATCTCAGGTTTGCCTTGTAATATCTCTCCACAGTTTTCTTGCTGTGCCTCGCGGTCTGCGACCATTCAGATCCTTTGAGAACTCGTTTTTTTAAATCCGAAATCATAGAATTACAGTCGTCAGTTCAATCGATAAGTTTATCTATATATATAAAAATCAATGTTTGTATGTTTGTTTGCCCCCTATAGACTCGGAAACTACTGAACCGATTTAGCTAAAATTTTCAGGATATGTTTGTTTTGATACCGGATTTTGAACCATCGTGGTTTGAAATTCAACCTGTCACTGTTAGAGATAGGTGACCACAATTAATGCCATAATATTCGCAACTAATATTTATAACTTTAGTGATTTCTAATTATAGCCACGTTAGTAATTGCGCATGCGCCGCCGTAGTCAGAACGCAAGGCTTCCGCCATTCGCCGGCGAGTTACGTGCAGCCAACGCCTTCTCTAATACATAGAGTAGGTCGAGGTACAGCAAGCAAGACTATCTCTATATTTTCCACAAAACCATATTAAACACGATTTCTATTTTTTTTTTTTTTTTTCAAACAACCCTCGATTGGGGGGAAGAGGGGGAGAAGGGGGGGGGGGCAATAAAGGACTATCTCGACGTCGGCGCAGACATTGACTGCGACATTAACTTCCTTAACCGTGTTAGACACGTGCGATTTCTATTGTTGTGCCGTTTCATTAATATATTTGGAGTATCTGTCTACGAGAAAACAATTGCCTGCGGTTTTGAATTGTGTTTTAATCAGGACACAGAAGTAGGGACACACATCTCTAATAGTTAAGTTCTCTTTTCGTTTATCTGATTAAGTGGCTGCTTGGTCGAATGGCTAGAACACTGGGTTCCTGTGCGGGAGACCTGGGTTCGAACCCGCAGAAGTTATTTTTTTTTTACCCCGGTCTAAAATAATATCCTCATCTGCTCTGTCGTGGTGACAGAACTAGCCATGTTGCCTTAATAAAAAAATTTAAAAAAAAAAGTAAATGGGTAAACCATTTGATAATTAAATTTGACCATTTCGCATACTTTTGATTGCATTATTAAACTTTCCGATTGCATGGTTACGCTGAAATTTTATATATTTTCCTTTGGATTTAGTTATTTCATCTGCGTTGGAATTTTAAGCTGTGCTGTTTGCCATGGCGTTCATTTCCTAATTATGGTGTTTTTTCCCTGTGTTCATTTGCTTTTCAAGTGGGTTTTTTTCCCTCCCAACTACTTCAATGAGGGAAAGAGTTGTCGGTGAATTGGAGGGGGGGGGGGGCAAACTATTTACTGAGAGAGCTTTAAGTCACAGTAACTGCTTTACCCACTTAAAGTAGCAGCAGCAGTAATAGTTGTGGTTGGGCTGTTACACCATAGTGCTCTCATGTGAAGACCGCCGGTAAGGTTATGGCGTTCTTCTGTCGGCAAGTGAAATTATACATCCTAACCTGACCAGTCTGTGGCGACAGCACTAGCCATGCGGAACCAAATCTTATGGCTCACGACTCTCTGTCTATTCCGATGGTAACACAGATAGCAGTGACATTATTTTAGTAGTTGTACTGGTACTTGAAGGATGATGTGGTAAATATTACATTAGCCCCATTCACTACCTATTACAATTCCTGCTCCCCATTTTAGTCCAGAGGGACAGGGATGTCAATGTCAGTTACAGCAACAAAAATATATCGCCATGTAATAATTTTCAAATATTTCGAAGAGGGAGAAAGCTGTAGTCGGTGGAAGAGGGGAGGGGGGTAATGACTTAAATTTGATGAGGGAGAGGGTAGTAGGTGGATTTAGTTGTGGGGTGGGGGTGGGGTGGGGATCAAAGACTATCTCTATATCTGAGCAGACAATGATTGTATTAGACACGTGCGATCTCTATTTTCTTTCATTTCCATTTAGCCAAACTATGCCACAGCAACGCGTGGCCGGGTACAGCTAGTAGGTGTTAAAATCGGACATATGTCGTTATCATCATCATAAACCACTTCTGCCGTTAAGCGCCGTAGGGAGAAATAATTTGCGATCCAGTGTACGCTGGCTGCCACTGGCTATTGTCATGCCGTGAAGGCGTAGAGTGTCTTTATATATATTTCTGTTTCCAGGGGCGCCAAACCCAGCAGTGGCCACCAGAATCGCAGTTTGTCGTTGAGGGAAGTAGTCATCCGCTGTGGATCACCGTAACGCCTTAGACATGTAGTCGTCATGTTGGCGGGCCACCCAGATATTTCAGTGTCCCACCAGCGGTCCGCGGACCGACGGTTGAAGAACACTGATCCATAGAACAAGTGGGAAGAAGTTATCCTTCCATGTATCACATTCCACATACGTATATCTCTGGAATTTCCCAAGCGTTAACTCAAGTGTGCGTTGTGAGAGAAGTAGGCTGCTGAATATACATACACGTGGCGTTCACATTCCCAAAGGAGATGATGGATATACATACACGAGGCGATCACATTCACATAGTAGATGATAGATATACATACACGTTGCGATTACATTTACCTAGGTGATGGTGGATATGCAGACACGTGGCGATCACATTCACATAGGGGATAATGGATTATGAATATACATATACGTGGCGGAAATGTGTGTGTATATATATATATATATATATATATATATATATATATATATATATATATATATATATTATATATATATATATATATATATATATATGTGGCGATCACATTCACATACGGGATGATATATATAAATATATATTTATATATATACATGCATAAATCATGGCTGGGTAGGGCAGAGGATGACATCATGCAGGTTTGCAGCCTTACAGACATCCATCCAGGTGGGGAATGGATACCAGAGACTAAAGCGCCCGATCTCAAATTCTCCTGTGTCGTGACGCTCGATAGGAGTTGTCGGGAGCAGAATCCAGCTGCTGTCAATGCCGAGGTATGCGCGCTTATCAGTGAAAAGTCAGATGAGACAGATGTGGTAATCTTCACAGACGGGTCCGTTATATGAGGTCATAAGAGTGCATGGGCATTTACAGCTCTCTCTTCAGGCAGAACAGTTCAAGAAGCCAGCGGTGCCTTCTCCAGGACCCCCAGCAGCATGACGATGGAGGTGATGGCGGTGACACAGGCTTTCATGTGGCTGGGATCACAAGACTATTCCCGCGTGTGTGTGCTGAGTGATTCTTTGAGTGTGATCTGGCGGGTCGAGGCAGGATGGTTACGCAGACAGTGTCTTGACTCACTGCAAAATTCTCCTGTGTGTGCAGTTACTTTCATATTCGTCCCAGGGTATGCAGGCGTTGTTGGTAATGAGAGAGCTGATAGTCTGGCAGGCACTGTATTGATTGAAGATGGCCGGCCCATGGATCACACAGACATTGTCATTGCCCTTAGAGAGATAGGACGTTCTGAGGATTTTGGAAGCAAGTCCACATCACCTCTAAGAATACGCGAATTGGGAGTAAAGATCGGCACAGCCAAGCATGAGAAGCCCACTTGACGCACACGAAGTCTTGTTAACCAACATTGGACTGGTACTATTAACCGCACGACACGGATGGATATGTTGACAGGGAAATCTGAGCGCCTGTGGATGTGTCCTCCGAGTGCTGCGAAGATAATCTAACTCATAACTCATATATATATATATATATATATATATATATATATATATATATATATATATATATATATATATATATATATATATATATATATATGCACAGTCGAGTCCACTTAAGTCTAACTCGGATAAGTCGAATTTCGGTTAAGTCGACATGACCAGTTTAGGCCCGACAATTTTCTCTATTGAGTGTGAGTGTGCTGTCTAGATAGGTAGAAATCCTTATAATTGGAAGCATTTTCTTTGGTCCCTGCTACTTCTACTTATCCAGACTCGACTGTATATATAACACGTGGCGATCCCATTCACATAGGGGATGATGGATATACATACACTTGGCCATACCTGACCCCATAATGTCGTAATTGTAACAGACTCAGAAGGCATGCTGAGAAAGGTGAAGACAGGTATGCTTTGAGCAGAGTGGCAAGCTTCACTGGAAAGATCACGGGTAGTTAGCATACATTGAATCTTTTCTCCTGGTATGCCGGCGTGGTGGGTAATGAACAGGCAGACAGATTGGCTAGATCTGCATCACTGGGCGGTGAACTGATGCATGTCAGGGCAGATTTTATCAAGGCCCTTTGAGAATAAGTAACAGAATCAGTAGAGCAACAAGATTATTATGGCCTGGAGAGAATAAGGCACCTGAGTGTAACCAGAGGGTTTGGCCGACTCGCTAAATTCAGAGGAAAGGCGAGACGGATCTATAACCAGATTGTGACCGGTACCATCAGATTTGGAACTCTGCGATGGTTGCTGAAGACGAGGACAGAGCACACACGGGAATATCCCGAGTGCTGTGATGTCAATTATTGACTTCGCAAACTAACTAACATACACATTTACATAGGGGATTATTTTCTAAATTGGGAAATTTATCTGTGCCTTTTATTGTACGAGAGATTTTTTTTTTTTTTTTTACAGAGGGGATTTCATGGGAGAAGTTCCTAAAGGAAAATTAATCACAGAGGTTTATTTTGTACAACCACAGTAATTATCAAATGCTGGCTTTGCGATGCGAGTGTTTTTCGATCTACAGCCTAGCTCACTTCTGATTGGTCGACCTTGAGCCACCCGGCCTTGGCACAATGTGACTGGGCTGTTTCCCCAATGCCGTTGATATTGCGTGGTCTATATTTCAGCATGCCAGACAATCCAAAAACATCGACCAACTGGGACCAACACAAAATCCCGATAGAGAGTGCTGCAATCTATGTCACAGGCATTCTCTTTCTCGGGATAAAAACGTAAATGCTAGACATCCCAAAAAGCAAACAACAGAACGGCACATCCGTAACCCTCATAATAGTAGACCAGTCCAACAAAGTTTTCAATGGAACCTGACCTACTTTCTTTGAGGAGACTAACGTCGAACTAAATGCTTGTTCTTCTTCTGCTGGTTAGCCCACCAACGTTGTGGGAGCTGGGGTGGGGGTGTGGGGGCTGGGGTGGGGTGTGGGAGCTGGGGTGGGGGTTGTGAGGGGTTAAGATTTTAAGTGTGTTTTAGCTAAACTGCGCATTGCTAGGTTGGTCTTTGTTTTGTTTAGCTTGTACTGAATACCTTCATGTCATGTTATCAGCGTGGGTTCATCACACACACACACACACACACACACACACACACATATATATATATATTCTCAGGAAAGGTAGTACCAGCGGATTCTTGTCAGACTATTTCGTCTTGTGTTCTTCCGTGAATTGTAATATTAGTTTCAGTCAGTCTTTCCTTTTATTTTATTATTTTACATTGTCTTTCCTTGTTACTTCAGCAGCTTATTTAAGACATCTCATAATATGCACGCTCGCGCTCGTGCACATACACACACACACACACACACACACACACACACACACACAGAGACACACACAAGCACTGTTAAGAAAAAAAAAATCCGGTTTAATGAAACATTGCAGATGTTTAGCTTTCTGCAGATTATTATAGAGATTTAAATGCCATCTTAAATGTAAACCCAAAATAGTATTTCGAAAAACAGTTTATGTTATAAATTAAACAATAGCCCAAAGGTTGTGTCTATAAGTTGTGATAGATAAGAAATGAACTCAGAGGCCTGTTGCCAGACAGCGTGCTGCGATGAACATTAAACAATAGCCCAAAGGTTGTGTCTATAAGCTGTGAGAGATAAGAAATGAACTCAGAGGCCTGTTGCCAGACAGCGTGCTGCGATGAACATTAAACAATAGCCCAAAGGTCGTGTCTATAAGCTGTGATAGATAAGAAATGAACTCAGAGGCCTGTTGCCAGACAGCGTGCTGCGATGAACATTAAACAATAGCCCAAAGGTTGTGTCTATAAGCTGTGATAGATAAGAAATGAACTCAGAGGCCTGTTGCCAGACAGCGTGCTGCGATGAACATTAAACAATAGCCCAAAGGTTGTGTCTATAAGCTGTGATAGATAAGAAATGAACTCAGAGGCCTGTTGCCAGACAGCGTGCTGCGATGAACATTAAACAATAGCCCAAAGGTTGTGTCTATAAGCTGTGATAGATAAGAAATGAACTCAGAGGCCTGTTGCCAGACAGCGTGCTGCGATGAACATTAAACAATAGCCCAAAGGTTGTGTCTATAAGCTGTGAGAGATAAGAAATGAACTCAGAGGCCTGTTGCCAGACAGCGTGCTGCGATGAACATTAAACAATAGCCCAAAGGTTGTGTCTATAAGCTGTGATAGATAAGAAATGAACTCAGAGGCCTGTTGCCAGACAGCGTGCTGCGATGAACATTAAACAATAGCCCAAAGGTTGTGTTTATAAGCTGTGATAGATAAGAAATGAACTCAGAGGCCTGTTGCCAGACAGCGTGCTGCGATGAACATTAAACAATAGCCCAAAGGTTGTGTCTATAAGCTGTGATAGATAAGAAATGAACTCAGAGGCCTGTTGCCAGACAGCGTGCTGCGATGAACATTAAACAATAGCCCAAAGGTTGTGTTTATAAGCTGTGATAGATAAGAAATGAACTCAGAGGCCTGTTGCCAGACAGCGTGCTGCGATGAACATTAAACAATAGCCCAAAGGTTGTGTCTATAAGCTGTGATAGATAAGAAATGAACTCAGAGGCCTGTTGCCAGACAGCGTGCTGCGATGAACATTAAACAATAGCCCAAAGGTTGTGTTATAAGCTGTGATAGATAAGAAATGAACTCAGAGGCCTGTTGCCAGACAGCGTGCTGCGATGAACATTAAACAATAGCCCAAAGGTTGTGTCTATAAGCTGTGATAGATAAGAAATGAACTCAGAGGCCTGTTGCCAGACAGCGTGCTGCGATGAACATTAAACAATAGCCCAAAGGTTGTGTCTATAAGCTGTGATAGATAAGAAATGAACTCAGAGGCCTGTTGCCAGACAGCGTGCTGCGATGAACATTAAACAATAGCCCAAAGGTTGTGTTTATAAGCTGTGATAGATAAGAAATGAACTCAGAGGCCTGTTGCCAGACAGCGTGCTGCGATGAACATTAAACAATAGCCCAAAGGTTGTGTCTATAAGCTGTGATAGATAAGAAATGAACTCAGAGGCCTGTTGCCAGACAGCGTGCTGCGATGAACATTAAACAATAGCCCAAAGGTTGTGTCTATAAGCTGTGAGAGATAAGAAATGAACTCAGAGGCCTGTTGCCAGACAGCGTGCTGCGATGAACATTAAACACATAGCCCAAAGGTTGTGTCTATAAGTTGTGATAGATAAGAAATGAACTCAGAGGCCTGTTGCCAGACAGCGTGCTGCGATGAACATTAAACAATAGCCCAAAGGTTGTGTCTATAAGCTGTGAGAGATAAGAAATGAACTCAGAGGCCTGTTGCCAGACAGCGTGCTGCGATGAACATTAAACAATAGCCCAAAGGTTGTGTCTATAAGTTGTGAGAGATAAGAAATGAACTCAGAGGCCTGTTGCCAGACAGCGTGCTGCGATGAACATTAAACAATAGCCCAAAGGTTGTGTCTATAAGCTGTGAGAGATAAGAAATGAACTCAGAGGCCTGTTGCCAGACAGCGTGCTGTGATGAACATTAAACAATAGCCCAAAGGTTGTGTCTATAAGCTGTGAGAGATAAGAAATGAACTCAGAGGCCTGTTGCCAGACAGCGTGCTGCGATGAACATTAAACAATAGCCCAAAGGTTGTGTCTATAAGTTGTGAGAGATAAGAAATGAACTCAGAGGCCTGTTGCCAGACAGCGTGCTGCGATGAACATTAAACAATAGCCCAAAGGTCGTGTCTATAAGCTGTGAGAGATAAGAAATGAACTCAGAGGCCTGTTGCCAGACAGCGTGCTGCGATGAACATTAAACAATAGCCCAAAGGTCGTGTCTATAAGCTGTGAGAGATAAGAAATGAACTCAGAGGCCTGTTGCCAGACAGCGTGCTGCGATGAACATTAAACAATAGCCCAAAGGTTGTGTCTATAAGCTGTGAGAGATAAGAAATGAACTCAGAGGCCTGTTGCCAGACAGCGTGCTGCGATGAACATTAAACAATAGCCCAAAGGTTGTGTCTATAAGCTGTGAGAGATAAGAAATGAACTCAGAGGCCTGTTGCCAGACAGCGTGCTGCGATGAACATTAAACAATAGCCCAAAGGTTGTGTCTATAAGCTGTGATAGATAAGAAATGAACTCAGAGGCCTGTTGCCAGACAGCGTGCTGCGATGAACATTACACACAACTACAAACGGCCATGTCTTCTGTCAGACAATGTTTATTCAATGAATCAGGTGCCGTCTTCACAATGAAGGCTGGCTGCAATGTATCTCCAATATATCTGTCTGTCTGTCTGTCTGTCTGTCTGTCTGTCTGTCTGTCTGTCTGTCTGTCTGTCTGTCTGTCTGTCTGTCTGTCTGTCTGTCTGTCTGTCTGTCTGTCTGTCTGTCTGTCTGTCTGTCTGTCTGTCTGTCTGTCTGTCTGTCTGTCTGTCTGTCTGTCTGTCTGTCTGTCTGTCTGTCTGTCTGTCTGTCTGTCTGTCTGTCTGTCTGTCTGTCTGTCTGTCTGTCTGTCTGTCTGTCTGTCTGTCTGTTGTATTGCTTGTACACTCTCACATACTAGAATTCATCATCTCTTGTTGTTGTCTTCCCTTTTGTATCGTTGCTTACCTCTTGCTATCTTTTGCCCTCAACCTTTCGCTCCAGTATAGTTTTTAAAAGAGCGTTATGGCTTGTAATTGTGTCCAAAATATTTTAATCTTCTTCTTCGTTGTTATAGTTTTTTCTGTCAGTATTTCTCTTTTCATTCGAAGTCTTTCCAGTCCCTCTACATTTAATTGTTTTTGTTCCCATAAAATACGACCAATTCTTCTGTATATCCACTTTTCCAGAGACGCAGTTCGATTATCTAGTTGCTTGTTCATTCTCCAAGTTTCTGCAACATACAGCAGGGTTGAATATACTGGTACATAACATTCAACGACTCTAATTTTTACTGTGTTGTTTATTTCTATAGATGTCAATAATGTTCGCATCTTACTGAAGACAGTTTTAGGCATTCCTATTCTATTTTTGATTTGTTTTACTTCTGCCGCCGTTCAGAAGACAGAAGAAATATAGTCGAGGCCGCGTTAGCGCAGTCGATAGGAGACTCGCTTTTCAGTCGAGCTGCGACTCGCTGCAGCCCATGGTCGGTGTTCGAAACCTGGCGGTTCCCGGGCTGCACCCAGTCTCTAGGAAATGGGTACCAGGGTTAACATTCTGGGGTAAATTGAGGAACGTCGCTGTGGCTTCAGAGTTACGTGCAAAAGGCGACACGGGCGGACGATTTTTTTATCAGCTGTCCGTACTGGAGGCAGAGCACATATGGTTTATTACCGTGTGCAATGACACTGGTTCACATCTTCCGATTTTACCTTTACCTTCCGTCACAACAGAAATAAAATGTTTACGAACTATGCTAGGTGTAACGAGGAAAAATCGACTTAGAAACGACGATGTCAGGAGGAGAGTCGGCACATAACCAATACTGAACTTTATAGCTAGACAGCAAATCAAATGGTTGGGCCATGTAACAAGAATGGCATCAGACAGGGCACCACAGAAAGCATTTTTATGCAGATACAGCGGTAACAGAGCCAGAGGTCGACTACGCAAAACATGAACCGCATAATTATCACTAGGGCTGTACCGAATACGAATACGAACAGTGAATCATCATCATCATCAGGTGCTTTGCCGACTGGCATGAGCGATTATGATTTACCACAATCTGCGGTCTCCTGCAGCATGCATTAGCTCGTGTGCTAACACACCTCCATGACATGCAACAAGACTGTCAATAATCTTCTCTCGTTGTCTTCCTCTATCCCTCCTTCCGCAGATCTTTCCAGTGGTGCCAAGGTATTTTATGCATTGTTCTGTAAAACCACATCTCCGAGGCCTCAAGAAATTTTTTGGCCTGCCTACCTATTGTCCAGAACTCACAGCCATATGTTAAAACTGGATGTATGTAGCAAGCAAGAAAGCATAAGCTTTCAAAAAAAAAAAAAAAACAGACACACTCACACACAATCGTTCTGTGTTGTCAGCATTAAAGCAGCTTCTTGTCACACTAAAGATATTTCCAGCTTTAATAAACAGACGTTTAATTGGTACGCTCGTAGGTGGTGCACAAAGTATCGCTTGACAGTATGAACCAAGGTAGGAAATCTTGATATGTTCATTTTCCACCAGTCCAGAAACGGCTGTAAGGTAACCACTATTCGTATTCGGCCCGACCGCAACTTTTCGGCCGAATACCCAATAGTTATTAGGTCCACTATTCGGCCCCGAAGCGAATACGAAGCGAATATTCGGTGCAGCCCTAATTATCACAGACGCTTAAAAAGAACTATATAGGAAGCCTACAGAAGGGCCCGTTACAGAGATCTTTTCTTACCTCGACGCCGTGAGGCATTCCAAGAGTAGGGAAAAGAAGAAGAAGAAGAAGAAGAAGAAGAAGAAGAAGAAGAAGAAGAAGAAGAAGAAGAAGAAGAAGAAGAAGAAGAAGAATTGCCATAGCTTTAGTTTTTCGAATGTTAATGTCTCGTCCATGAGCCGGACTTTTTTTTTCAAAAATGACTTTAGCTCCCAGGTCGACCCAACCTTGAGTGGGCACCGGGTGCAGCCCCGGGAAGTGAAGGCAGCCGGCGTGATGCTTACCACATCACCCATCTTGTGCCGATTGGTCTATACAAATATAGGTCTAGCCCTATATGCCCTATACGCCTAATGGCATGGAAAAGGGTCCTTTACTTTAATGTCTCATCCATGCTCTGCACTGAGTCAGTTAACTTGATCTACTAAATCATGTAACTTCTGTTCATTTTCTGTCATCATAAAATGTTAACCTTACTTGATTTTCAACGCTAGCAGTAAAACTCAAGCATCATTTTAGGCGATAACTTAACTCAAAAGTCATGTCTAACAGTAAATTCAAGCACCATATCAAACGATAACACGCGAACCCTGATTACAGTTGCCCCTGTCAGCTGGATCATGACACTGCGTGAGGCCTGTACAGTTTCATATGTTTATATTTTTTAAGGAAATCTCTTATCTGGACACCTTTCCAGAGTTTTGCTTCAAATGTTTAAAAATGTAATATAACAGTGCGTCTGGTGATTTACAACTCGGGAACATCGCTGAAGATAAAATGGAATTTAGGTAAAATTTCATTACAGAGGTTCTCTACTTGATTTTTTTTTTCCGCTTATGAAAATAAAAGACGCTAATGTATTGCAGGAAAACTTTGTTACCATGAATTTCAAGACATCGAAAAACCAAGAGTAATTCTTGTAACAAAAAATCGCGCTAACCGGGTACTACTAATACTACATTACTGCTCGGACTAAACTTTTGTTCGTGTTAACTGAGTGTTCTTCTTAACTCTTTCTTTTCCCAAAGAAACGGACTATATGTGACTAACTATTATCTATGTGTATAAAGCATCAAATCGTGTGTAATTATTTCATTTACATTTGGTGTTAACATACTAAAGAAATCTGGCCTAATACTTTAATATGCAGCACTTCAAATGTTGCCAGTTTGAAAATAAGAAACTTATTCTGGATCACTGTGGTTGTCATTTCATTTGGGATGCATTTAAAAAACCTAAGACGGAAAGCGTCAAGCAAGTTTGTGTCAGTGAGGTTTTACTGCAAATGTTGCCTCACAATTCTTAAAGAATGTCCAGAAAATAATGTTTTATGTAAAGAAATGGAACCTCACAGACATCTCCCAGTGCCGCCACGGATATGTTGGCTTGCTGACAAGGTCAACAATAATCATCGTGCTGGCGTGCTATCGGTTGATGTATGTGCTGGAATTACCTGTTAGCTTAGCCTTTTGGCTTTTATTTTAGCTCCCAGTAGGGGTTTATCATTTGGCCCGGTGATTAGATTTACTGTTAAAACATGACCTTTTTTTTTTTAACGGAACTCTGTTTATCATTTCAAACATGGCTGCCGGAATTTAGGGTTTGATTTGGACACACAGAGGCTCACACCAACTTCCCCCCAAACATGTAAAGAAGTTCGGGAGCCGCCCTGGTCTAGTGGCGGCTCGGAAGTTCATGGGTTCGAGTCCTGGCGGGGGCCGGACTTTTGTCATCTGAAATAGTATTTTGAATTAAAATGTTAAACTTGACAATTTAAATTTTTTTTTCGGTTCAATGATATGCACCTTAATTGTACTGTTAGTTTTGACAGCCTTCCCCCCCCCCCCCCCCCCGAAACAAAGGTACGGGTACTCACAACAAAGTGTCATAAAAAAGTGCTGATACCAAGTGCCTCTACTGATTACCAGGATCCGGGGGTGGGAGTGGATTGGGGCGGGGGGGGGGGGGGCCAGTGCTCCTAACAAGCATGTCTAGAAGGCTACTAATAAGCCTTTTGCAGAAATCAGTAGCCTTGGTGCAGATATCTATCTAACTGTCTGTTTTTCTTCCTGTCTGTCTCTCTGTATGTCTGTTGTCTAATGTCTGTACTCACACTATTTTAACGTACAGATGTTTCCTGTTTTCTAATCACCAGAAAATGCACCCACTAAATTACTCACTTCAACTTGGAAAACTTGTAAAGGGCTAGGAGAGGGACGGCACATTTGAGTCATCACTCCCAATCTTATTTCGCCTGTTGTACCAGAATCTAATTTTAATAACTCACCCGTGACCATTTTCATAAACTATAAATAAACTAGGCAGACGTACGTTGTATCCTGTGACACGTCATCCCCAACAGCTGCACCGCGCATGCACAGCCCAGTAACTAGGATCAAAGCATTTATGATCAGACACATTTGATTGGCCTGGAGATTCGCCTAAGATTTCGTGTAAAATCATCAAATCTTCGGCCTGCTGTGTGTAGCTATGGCAACGGAGCTACCTGTAAGTGCCGATGATGACAGGAATTTCCCTCCGGATATTCCAGCCGCTTATTTACTTATACAAGGAGGTGTGTCGGGTACATTTAGCAGATGCGCGAGAACACAGCTGTACGGTGCAGCAATCTCCTAGCCAAAATGTCCCTAACATATTCTGTTTGGGGATGGGGGGGGGGGGGAGGCAGTTCTTAATGTGATAAATTTTTCTCTGCTTGTGAGTATGTTCTCCGCTGAATCGTATTACATATGTTCCATATAAATCTGGCAATAGCCAGGGTGGGGCTTCAAAATAACGAAAAATTGCATCCCACAAGGGGATGGATGACTAAGGTAACAGCAAAAAAATTTTTTTTTTAGGAAAACCATCCACTCTCATTTATACTGTCTGAGTCAGAATACTAGTAAGACATTGCTTCATGATAGAACCTATATGTTATAGTGGAATTCGCTGGCTTAAAATAACAAAACCGGTTTAGGGTAAGAAAAACTGTGAAGTGATGGCGGAAAATGTGTTGTAGATCTAGGAAACCTTGATCAAATACCTCGAAGCCGCTCTGAAATTCGTCAGTTCGTTTTACGGCTGCGCTGTTTAGTGTAAAAGGGTGATTGTAACGAAGATCCCTGTGGATCGTCGCCGAAGCTACGGTGTTCGTGCTAAGTGTGCTGCTCTCGGCAGTGGGATAGCGTTCAGCGGAGACAGACCAAGCAAATAGGATAAAACCCGGTGCAGTAAAGTCGATCCTCTCAGTAGTAATCATGGTGAGTTCGGACTTGTTCGTGCGTGTCTGCGTCTGTATGTCTGCATAAATGTGACAGTACTGATTACAGTCACGTTTATCACAAGAAGGAAACAGAAGGAAAGAAACACACAGAGGAATAAGGAGGTATAGAGTCGCTTGAGATAAAGAGGGTCGCTAGACTAACAACCCTGAGGGCATTGACTCAAGAGTCGACAAAGACGTGGGTGCATGCCAAGCTTGTTCATGAACTGTGGTAGGCCAATATACTCGTAAATTAACAGAGGCAGGGCAACGAACAAAGGCAACGACACAAGATTTCCTGGGGATTTTCCATCCAAATATGCAAAGTGGCTTGGAATACCATCTTTGGCGGGAAAGAGAAAGGTTCATGAACCTAAGAAGATAAGGTTCGTGAACTCAGGTGCAAAGGAGAGAGATATAACCAAGTGGCGTCGGGGGTATATACACTACCAGCGAGTAGCCAGAGAGACACTTGCACTGAGATCTCCGCCAACGAAGGATGCTGTGGGCATTCTGATCATGTCGCTACGATGGAGCTAAGTCCATACTCCTGTTTTGTGACTTGCCAGATAATGCACGAAATATTGCTTCATGTTATGTAAGTAGTACTGTGTTCATGTAAAGTAATTAGATAAGATAAGATCATGTTGGGTTATTGGTAGGACACATGATGATGATGATTTCTCTGATATGCGTTAACTGGATCTTGCGAGTCGTCTAACTGTACACCTGAGACATAGCAGATGCCATGTTGACAGATCCAAGTGTATTAATGCAAAGTATGAGTATCCATATATATGTTATAATGATTTCTGGGAGCAGACATCTTCTTGGAACAACAACGAGAAACGTTTTGTGCATGCAGCATACGGAGGCTGCCCTCTTATTTAGGTCAGAGGCCCAATATCGTATTTCACAGGTAGAGAGAGAGTGGTTTGGTGAATAAACAGGCTAGCCCTAGAATGACCCTTTCTAACGGCCAGACTGTCTGCGATGTTTTGATTGTGATACAGGAGGAAAGCAGCGGGCACTGATGTCATAAGATGTATAATTGTGTATGTATAGTCATGGTTGTCATGAAGAATATAGGCTTCTGTTAGAAGACATAATAACTACTGGAAGACCGGCACAGCACATGATGGTGATGGTCATGATAACAGATAAGCATGACGTGTGAAGTATCATATTGAACAGCAGCGTTAGCGCTGCTATGGAATGATAACGCCATGAGTATTAACATGATGCAGTAATAATGTTGTAAACATTTAGTTGTGATTTGAAGAGAGAATGATATAAGAAGATATGGGAAAGTGAAAGTCATTTAGCTTTAACTGTCCTCGGCAAGCTGCTGAGAAGGGAGCACACGGATATAATAGAATTTACCTGTAAAGGGGCGGGACAGAAGTATCAGATGTTGAAGTGAGTGGGGGATGCAAGGCCAGGTCTGTAGCCGGACTGTTGTTGTTTGAGGAGGAAGTGCATGGGCATTCATGTGGTAAAAGTAAATAGTGCATGTATGGTTATACATAGTCATATGTGTTGAATAAGAAGTACATGTGAGTTAGTGGATGGAGGTTTATTCAAGGGTATAAGAATGCCTGTTTAAAGGGATAACTATTCGTATGAAGAAAGGCAGTTGTTTGCAGGGTAGAATACGATGTATGTTGTTGCGTTCACGTTTATATGCTTGGCAATGTGAACTTATAGATTGTTTGAATATATTTAACAGGTGACATGGCAGTTTCTGTCATGGTGTGCCGGGTTGGCTAAATAGGCTAGCTGGTCTTTGGACTGCAATCAGCTATAGTTAGATGGTATCTAGACTGCAATCAGCAGTATGGCTAGATGGTAGTCGGTATTTGGCATTAGAGTAGATGGCTAGATTGTAGTTGTTATTTGGCTTATTATTTGTGGAGCAATGAAGGATACTCTAGGCGTCATTTGCTAGTTTATCGTTGAGTGGATTCTGCTGTCAGTTGCTGAGTTTTATAGCGTGAGGACGTTCTGTTTATAACATAATATAACATCTGTCGGTTGTGTAACATGAGATAGACGACTTTGTAATGCTGTTTCTTAATAAACATGATTGTTAGTTGTTATTCTTTTATTCCATCGTTAGTTTGTTGAGTATAGGAGTGGTACTAATATTGTTAGTCTCTGTAGTCTTTATACCACCACCACTTTACTATATATCTACTCTCTCCTTCATAAGACCTCCACTGACTATTACCTGATCGTTTGGTGTGTAGACTTATTACTACACTCTCCACACAGGAGAACCTATTGTCCTCTTATACATCCTTTAACTATTATTTCTTCTCGTCTGTCTCTCTCTACTTTTATATCTTCTCTTCTTCTTCTATCCCCTCTTTAAAATGTACACACCACCCACACTGTGACATTTTTGGCGCTGCGAACAGGATTCCTTTTGAATGCGTATACCTCTTAGTCTATGGTAGATGGTGCTATCCATAGTGTGGTATATGATTCTTAGTGGCCGTTCAGTGTTTTGGTCAGTTGGTAAGGTTTGAATTCCATCAGTTAGGAGTTGTTCTATCATTCACGTTCTTAAACAAAGTTGTTTAGTGGATGTATTATTTCCAGTTGTTGGTAGAGAAGTAGTCAGTAGATCTCTTTGAGGTGTGAAGTGTTGATGTAGAATTAGCAAGCCAACCCGGTGAGAAAAATTCAGTTGAACCTCCTAAGCAAGATGGACGAGAGCACTCGTGTGAGCAGTAACATGCACCATGAAGGCAGTTCCCTGACCTCGGCGGTGGAAGGATCCTGTTTGACAAACAGACCAGGGTGTACGCACATCATCATGTTGCCAGAGCGCGTAAGCATTACGCACTTTGAGGGGACATCAGATCCCACAGTCACAGATGAGTTCGTTCGTCGAGTCAAGTCCGTGTTCAGAAATGAACGGATGACTCCAGCAGATCAGATTGACATGGTGCTTGATCATGTCACATCGAGCGTCAGGCAAGAGCTGAAGTTGCATCAAGCAGAGAATGCAAACGAAATGCTAGATGTCATACAAGAAGTGTATGGGGAGCATCGAAGTGTTGTGGAGCTAGCGTCTGCATTTTTCGCCCTACGGCACGGTGAGAATGAGAGTCTCCGTAGTTTTTCTCATCGTATTCATGAAGCGTTTCAAGCGATTATCAGTGCGCAAAAGAAAGTGAAAATGTCCCCATGGGATACGTCGATCTTGAGAGATCAATTCGTCGTACAACTGAGAGACACGATTTGCAGAAAGTTAGCGCTAGAGAGAATTCACCAAGATCCTAGTGTGACTTTTCTGTCCATCAGAAATTTTGCTCTTAGATGGGTGGGTGATGAAAATTTCTTTTCTAACAATGTGGTTTTGACTAACGAGTCAGTGATGCAGGTGAATGTTGTGAGTTCTACAGTGTCGTCAAGTGAGAAGCGTGAAGTGTCCGTTTTGAGGGATGAAGTGAAACAATTGAAACAACGAGTAGCTGCTTTGTTACAGCCCCCTGTACAGCGCAAACGATGTTTCCTTTGCCAGTCATCATCACATCAAATGAGTGCCTGTCGACAGAGAACAACTGTCGGCGATGTTCGGCGCCCTATACAGGTGCAGAGACGAGAAGCGTCTAACTACAGCAAGAACAACGAAACTTGGCAAGTGTGGCGTAAGAGGCCACAGGGCTCACGTCCAGTTGTATTATCTGCAGGGTTGAAAAACTCCGCCAGTGCGAATTCAGTTGAGAAACCCAGTGATAGACAGATTCGCAGAGAAGGTGAATGAGGTCAAAAAGGAGGAGGCGTGGCAGGAGAAGAAGACAGTGTGTGTCTTCCAGTCAAGGTTCTCCTGCTCAAAAACAGAGCAGTGACAATTCGACAGCTATAAATCAGCTTTCCGCTGGTGTATCTAGTAGTGAACAGTTGCCGAGCAGAACTCAGCACAATGAAAATTCTGCCAGTTTGAACCAGTCCTGCTCCGCGTTACCTAGTGAAGTGCAGTTGACTACAGAGACTGTTGAAAGTTATTTCAGATTCAAAATAGGCGAGAAAGTACAGTTGAGACTCGAACCAGAAGAGGGGGACATGAATGACTATTGGTCTGATGATGTGTATGTTGTCCTGCGCCTTCCAAATGCTACAAGACCACAATACGTATTGACCAGCAGGGAACATAAGAAATTGCGCCTCATAGCCAGAGAGGAAGAGTTGAGGACATGTCTTGTGAACTGTTGACCCAGTTAATGGTGGACACACAAAAATCCGCTGGTCACATGGTGCAGTAACATTTGGTATGAATTTAATGTGGTGGTGTTCAGAGTTTGTTACAGGTGACGTGAAGATCCTGCAGTCACAGGTCCAGTCCAACAGAAGACGGCTGATTATATGTTGTGTGGTGAAACAATTGTTTCTGTTGATGAGTTTTGTACTCAGAGCTGTATTTGTTACGCGTGTTGTTGTCTGGATGTTTTGGTTCGTCAGAACAGGCGACAAGTACAGAGGAAGTGATGACTAGCGTCCCGCTACGGAATGTCCAGTGGGCAAAGACGATTTGGACAGGTGTTCTGTCTTTTGTCGCGAAACATGTGTTGCCGTTTTTTATGAATTTGAAGAAATGTGTTTGTGACATTTGTTGTTATGATGGTGTTGTATTGGTGCAGTTTTGTTACATATACTGTAACAGGTGGCAACTTGGATCCTACAGTTGCATATCAAGCACACAGGAGAATTTGATTACGTATTTTCTGAAGAAAATCTATTGTTTTTGTTGAATTCATAATTTAGACATTTGTTAATAATGCAATGATGTGATGCTCTTTGCTGATGGTCTTACTGAAAGGCGAGCAGAGAGATTATAGACATAGGAAGGTGTCTATTGATAAGAGGCGAGGGAAATCAATCCCTGGACGGAGGGTCAGGTTCTTCAGGAATCAGAGTGGCACTGATTCTTCGTTAGGGGGCCGGAATGTGACAGTACTGATTACAGTCACGTTTATCACAAGAAGGAAACAGAAGGAAAGAAACACACAGAGGAATAAGGAGGTATAGAGTCGCTTGAGATAAAGAGGGTCGCTAGACTAACAACCCTGAGGGCATTGACTCAAGAGTCGACAAAGACGTGGGTGCATGCCAAGCTTGTTCATGAACTGTGGTAGGCCAATATACTCGTAAATTAACAGAGGCAGGGCAACGAACAAAGGCAACGACACAAGATTTCCTGGGGATTTTCCATCCAAATATGCAAAGTGGCTTGGAATACCATCTTTGGCGGGAAAGAGAAAGGTTCATGAACCTAAGAAGATAAGGTTCGTGAACTCAGGTGCAAAGGAGAGAGATATAACCAAGTGGCGTCGGGGGTATATACACTACCAGCGAGTAGCCAGAGAGACACTTGCACTGAGATCTCCGCCAACGAAGGATGCTGTGGGCATTCTGATCATGTCGCTACGATGGAGCTAAGTCCATACTCCTGTTTTGTGACTTGCCAGATAATGCACGAAATATTGCTTCATGTTATGTAAGTAGTACTGTGTTCATGTAAAGTAATTAGATAAGATAAGATCATGTTGGGTTATTGGTAGGACACATGATGATGATGATTTCTCTGATATGCGTTAACTGGATCTTGCGAGTCGTCTAACTGTACACCTGAGACATAGCAGATGCCATGTTGACAGATCCAAGTGTATTAATGCAAAGTATGAGTATCCATATATATGTTATAATGATTTCTGGGAGCAGACATCTTCTTGGAACAACAACGAGAAACGTTTTGTGCATGCAGCATACGGAGGCTGCCCTCTTATTTAGGTCAGAGGCCCAATATCGTATTTCACAGGTAGAGAGAGAGTGGTTTGGTGAATAAACAGGCTAGCCCTAGAATGACCCTTTCTAACGGCCAGACTGTCTGCGATGTTTTGATTGTGATACAGGAGGAAAGCAGCGGGCACTGATGTCATAAGATGTATAATTGTGTATGTATAGTCATGGTTGTCATGAAGAATATAGGCTTCTGTTAGAAGACATAATAACTACTGGAAGACCGGCACAGCACATGATGGTGATGGTCATGATAACAGATAAGCATGACGTGTGAAGTATCATATTGAACAGCAGCGTTAGCGCTGCTATGGAATGATAACGCCATGAGTATTAACATGATGCAGTAATAATGTTGTAAACATTTAGTTGTGATTTGAAGAGAGAATGATATAAGAAGATATGGGAAAGTGAAAGTCATTTAGCTTTAACTGTCCTCGGCAAGCTGCTGAGAAGGGAGCACACGGATATAATAGAATTTACCTGTAAAGGGGCGGGACAGAAGTATCAGATGTTGAAGTGAGTGGGGGATGCAAGGCCAGGTCTGTAGCCGGACTGTTGTTGTTTGAGGAGGAAGTGCATGGGCATTCATGTGGTAAAAGTAAATAGTGCATGTATGGTTATACATAGTCATATGTGTTGAATAAGAAGTACATGTGAGTTAGTGGATGGAGGTTTATTCAAGGGTATAAGAATGCCTGTTTAAAGGGATAACTATTCGTATGAAGAAAGGCAGTTGTTTGCAGGGTAGAATACGATGTATGTTGTTGCGTTCACGTTTATATGCTTGGCAATGTGAACTTATAGATTGTTTGAATATATTTAACAGGTGACATGGCAGTTTCTGTCATGGTGTGCCGGGTTGGCTAAATAGGCTAGCTGGTCTTTGGACTGCAATCAGCTATAGTTAGATGGTATCTAGACTGCAATCAGCAGTATGGCTAGATGGTAGTCGGTATTTGGCATTAGAGTAGATGGCTAGATTGTAGTTGTTATTTGGCTTATTATTTGTGGAGCAATGAAGGATACTCTAGGCGTCATTTGCTAGTTTATCGTTGAGTGGATTCTGCTGTCAGTTGCTGAGTTTTATAGCGTGAGGACGTTCTGTTTATAACATAATATAACATCTGTCGGTTGTGTAACATGAGATAGACGACTTTGTAATGCTGTTTCTTAATAAACATGTTTGTTAGTTGTTATTCTTTTATTCCATCGTTAGTTTGTTGAGTATAGGAGTGGTACTAATATTGTTAGTCTCTGTAGTCTTTATACCACCACCACTTTACTATATATCTACTCTCTCCTTCATAAGACCTCCACTGACTATTACCTGATCGTTTGGGGTGTAGACTTATTACTACACTCTCCACACAGGAGAACCTATTGTCCTCTTATACATCCTTTAACTATTATTTCTTCTCGTCTGTCTCTCTCTACTTTTATATCTTCTCTTCTTCTTCTATCCCCTCTTTAAAATGTACACACCACCCACACTGTGACATAAAGGTCATCACATGATAATATCCAGTAGGCAGAAGCTAGGTCACCTTGAATCACAGCTGCCTTCAAACTTGAATGAAGAGGAGAGGGAGATAAGGCGACACTCGAAGCTGTGAAAACCTGACTGTCGATGTTTGCGGAAACCATCTGCTGTAACTTAATTGCCACCCTTAGGCTTTGATGAAAGGGGAAGCAATCTTCCGCTGGAACGATAGATAAACACATAGAACAATTCTGACTTTCACCTGATAAGTTTATCCAAAATGTCCAGAGACATCCTTTTATAAATATTGATGTAGGTACGTGATGTGATAGGGGACACTCCAGGGGCAATGGTTTGATGGGGGGGGGGGGGGGAAGGGGACTTGGTTTGGAGTGGGAGCTGGGTTTGGGGGATGAACGAACGAACGAACGAACAAACTTTATTTTTAAAGGGTTAAGAATTGGGCACGCAGGCCCGTCTAACATTCTGCCCTTCGAGGTCTCCCTCCATTCTTACATCATTTCATTCACACATCAAGTAATATTAAAAGTTAGCAATAGCATCAAAATAATCAATACAAGCACTGGAATGTGCACATTTCTAACTACAGTAAAACGTATTAGTTGTAACAAATCTAAGAAAAATGAGCGCTATTTTTCACTTATGTTTTTTCTTCATAGCCGCTCAGGTAGCATATGCCTTGCTTAAATTTATAATTATATTGTGCAGACCGCTTAAGGCGATCTCGGATGTGGCGAATTTCTGTTGTGAAGAACACTTTATTTATCCTCGGCAATTTCTGTTTATTTGAATTCGTATCTGGAAAAGAGAAATTCCCTTTAAGAAAAACCATTTTTTTTTTTGGGTCCAGGGTGAGTTCTCCTTATCAGGTCTGCACTGTATTCCGTAATTAGCTCCAGGTTTCTAGACAGTTCAAAACAGACGCTGAATCACACAAAACAGACGCCGAATTATTCAAAAGACTCCGAATCACACAGAACAGACACACAATTAGTCAAAACAGACTGAATCATACAAAACAGAAACTGAAATCAGACACAGATGAAGAAAGGACGCGAGTACGTCTTAGAGAAACATACCACGAACATTTATGCAGTTGGTTGTGTTTTTAGTACACTTGTCTTCATAGCGAGGCGCACACGCAATATGGAGGTGACAGGTTCGACTCCCTGCACGGTAACTATAGCTTTAAGTTTCTGTGTTTTCTAGTGTGTCCTTTTATCTTTCTACTTCTTTCTATGAGTGCCGATCAGTACATTGTTTCTTTGTTAATTATATATATATATAAATCAATGTTTGTGTGTTTGTTTCACCCCTATAGACTCGGAAACTACTTAACCGATTTAGCTAAAATTTTCAGGATATGTTTGTTGTGATACCGGATTTTGAACCGTCGTAGTTTGAAATTCAACCTGTCACTGTTAGAGATAGGTGACCACAATTAATGCCAAAATATACGCAACTAATATTTATAACTTTAGTGATTTCTAATTATAGCCACGTTAGTAATTGCGCATGCGCCGTATTTACCATTCGCCGGCGAGTTATGTGCAGCCAACGCCTTCTCTAATACTAATACATAGAGTAGGTCGTGGTACAGCAAACAAGACTATCTCTATATTTGCCACAATAACCATATTAAACACGATTTCTATTTTCTGTTGTTTTTTTCAAACAACCTTCGATGAGGGGGGGGGGGGGCAATCGAGGACTATCTCGACGTCGGGGGAGACAGTGACTGCGACATTAACTTCATTAACCGTGTTAGACACGTGCGATTTCTATTTCATTAATATATCTGGAGTATCTGTCTACGAGAAAACAATTGCCTGCGGTTTTGAATTGTGTTTTAATCGCGACACAGTGGTAGGGACACATATGTCTAATAGTTGTGTTCTCTTTTCGTTGTTCCGATTAAGTGGCTCCTTGGTCGAATGGTTAGAGCAGTAGTTAATTTTTTTTTTACCCCGGACTAAAATAATATCCTCATCTGCTCTGTTGTGGTGACAGCACTAGCCATGTTGCCTTAATATTGAAAAAAAAAAAAAAACCAGTAAATGGGTAAACCATTTGATAATTAAATTTGACCATTTCGCATACTTATGATTGCATTGTTAAACTTTCCGATTGCATGGTTACGCTGAAATTTTATAGATTTTCATTTATTTTCATTTAGATTTAGTTATTTCATCTGTGTTGGAATTGTAAGCTGTGCTGTTTACAATGGCGTTCATTTCCTAATTATGGTGTTTTTTTCTTGTGTTCATTTGCTTTTCAAGTGTTGTTTTTTTTCCTCCCAACTACTTCAATGTGGGAAAGAGTTGTCGGTGAATTTGGGGGGAGGGGGGGAACTATTAACTGAGAGAGCTTTAAGTCACAGTAACTGCTTTACCCACTTAAAGTAGCAGCAGCAGTAATAGTTGTGGTTGGGCTGTTACACCATAGTGCTCTCATGTGAAGACCGCCGGTAAGGTTATGGCGTTCTTCTGTCGGCAAGTGAAATTATACATCCTAACCTGACCAGTCTGTGGCGACAGCACTAGCCATGCGGAACCAAATCTTCTGGCTCACGACTCTCTGTCTACTCCGATGGTAACACAGATAGCAGTGACATTATTTTAGTAGTTGTACTGGTACTTGAAGGATGATGTGGTAAATATTTCACTAGCCCTATTCACTACCTTTTACAATTCCTGCTCCTTATTTTAGTCCAGATGGACAGGGATGTCAATGTCAGTTACAGCAACAACAAAATATCGCCAGTTAGTGTTTTTCAAATCCTTCGAAGAGGGAGAGAGCAGTAGTCGGTGGAAGAGGGGAGGGGAGGGGGGTAATGACTTAAATTTAAGAGAACTTAAAGAGCTTTACACGTGATTTTCAAGTTCTCATTACCTAATTTGTTTATATTTTACTAACACTACCTCCGCTTTTCTATATTTTACGACTTACTTTGTTATTTACAAGTACAGTTGTAGCTTTACTTCCATCTCCTATAAAAATACAAACAGCTTTAGCATGTGATAACCAAATAACCACTTTTGTAACCAGTTTTATTAGCTGTGGTTTAGCTGTTGCTCTGTACATCGCTAGCGTGAAGCGAAGACACATTTCTATGTTCTCTATTTTCCATGTAGTCAAATTACGCCACAGCAACGCGTGGCCGGGTACAGCTAGTATATATATATATATATATATATATATATATATATATATATATATATATATATATATAAATATATATATAAATATATATAAATATATATATATATATATATATATATATATATATATATATATATATATATATATATATATATATATATGGTGTGTATTTGTGTGATATTTTATGTAATCTTTCTTTGTCATTTACGACGAGAAAAAAATTCTTTAAAACCATAAATCCAGTCTTGACATAAGGACGTGAATCATAGACAGTTGGTAGATTAGTAAGAAAAAAATTGTTTAGAAGCTGCGGAGATGTGGTTTTATAAACTGACGATGAGAATACCCTGGACAGATTAAAAGTGTAATGACGATGTCTTAAAAGAAACTGACTCACCAAGAGAAATGACTGTCCTCATCAGAAAGAGACAATCTGCATTCTTTGATCATGTGATGAGAAGGAGAAAACTGGTGTATATCGTGACGGCAGGAAAGCTGGAGGGTAGGAGAGACAGAGGGAGACCGAGAGAACAGATGGTGGACAGTCTGACATCATGGCATGGAGGATCATCTAAGTCAAGAGTTCATTGGAAGTACAGGAGACAGAAGGCTGTGAAGAAGACACGACTACCAATGCCCAAAGGCATGGACTTTAAGAAGAAGAAGAAGAGGTGCTGAAACAGAAGCTAACACACGATACTAACTCCTTGAGTCCCAGAGGGTTTAGCATAAGAGGCCCAAGGGGTAGTCAAGAGAGATGTAAAATCTGCGCATCTTGTGTTTATTGGGCCTCTAGGTGGGGACCTATGAACGAATGGTGCGTTCCTTGGGACTCAAAGAGTTAAAACACAGAATTGTACAGGATAAACCTGACAGCGGAATGGAGAAACAGACTTCAATCCCTATGTATACAACACAGTAAAGATTTAAATTAATGAATCATTTATTGCTTATCAGATGTTGCATTTTGGAATGGGGGAAAAATATGACTAAGTTAAATTGCAGAAGGATGTTAAGACCGTGACTTTGATAACGTCATTAGATATACATTTGGTATTCCCACAAAAACATTCAATATCTGTTCGTGGGAATGTTTACCTGTAGGAAGGATCTTCAGAGATCTACCTACCTGGATCGACTATACCAAAGGTAACTGCCTGCGCCTGTTTTCGTTACCTCTGTGCTGCCCCCCCCCCCCCCTTTTTCCCGCTCTTTTTACCTTGGGTTGTCTGTTTTCCCCCCTCTTTCTGTCTGGCTTACTCTGCAGATTTCTCTTCTTCTGGGTAAAACAAAGCGGGAATAGTTTCTGTTCTTGTTCACCATTGAGGAAGGAATATGTGAACCGGAAATTGACGTCTACGCATGACACGAAGGAGTGCCAAGCCGGTGTGTTGGTGATGTGCTAGATAAGGTGTGTAGGGGACATGTAAATGCCGATAGCCCTGTGTGTATTGGCTGTGCTTAGCAACGCTGTGTGTTAGGTCAAGTGTGCTATGTACCGCTTGCTTTCTGTGAACTGCTACTTGTGCAAAACCCGGTGCTTTTATTTGCTTTGTGTGCTGTGCTGTTGAAAATAGACACATTCGTAGATATACTGTGTTTATGTTGTGATGTCTTTTAGAATAATATCGTATGCTTCACTATGTGTGCAGTCTAGCTGAATTCTTTCAAGGCCTAAACGTTTTAAATAATTAGGGATCACTGCAGTCTGTGTGATCACTTATAATAACAACAGTGTGCATATTCATTATCTCAAACAGTTTCAGTCAACTGAAAGAGCAGCTACTGAACTATTAAACAAATGGTAGGCGAACAGAAGACTTACTTCAAAGAGAAATCAGTCACCGTTTAACCAGGTTTCATCCTCACCTTGTGCTAAATCTCGCTAATTGCACGTCTTCTTCACAAAAATGTATACCAACTCAGCAAACAGTCATTCCCATTGTTAATGTAACTCTTCATACCATAATATAAAGGACATTTTGTAACGGACTATGAGTGGACAGAGACACTGGTAACTGACCCAGACCTGCAGGCCCATCTGTATCTTTTACATCTGCTTGATTGCCCGGTCAGTAGTACAGCATCATGCAGGCTGTCGCTGGATACTTCAAACGAATCATTGACACTATCACCCAGTCTCGCGTGGAGAGAGTAAACCCACGTGACAGGAAACACAAAAAAGGACCGGGACTACGAGAGGATGAGAATACAGAGGGCTCACATGTCAGTAACGCTGATGATGAAGATTTTGAAGTATTTCCAGAAACTTTTGACACTGCTTTTATAAAGAGAGCAATAAATAATGACATCGACGACCAGCAACAAGGAGAACATTTGAAAATCCTCACATCTAGATTTTCTGACAACGATAGAGACGAACCTGCCAGGTCGCCGGTGCAGCCTCAGTGGGGACAAGACAGAGAAGGCATTTGTTTTCAAGTGCTCACCTATAGAAAAGTTAGTATAGTATCTGTGACACCATCAGAAGATTCAGAGGCATCACTTGCTGATGTGGGTTTCTGGGGATTCTCCAGAAGAAAGGTCAGCCAGGTATCGATGGCTTCATCCATAGAGCTCCCTTTTGCCGATGCCCTGTCTGATATCTGTGATGCCGACTCAGATTTCAGCTATGGACCGGTTATTTATGATGATGTTCAGACTGAGACTGGAGCCGATTTGGAAGAAATAACTAACTTGGCATCATCTACTGGTACACCAGCAACGCCTACAATATTTCAAGTTGTATCAGAACAGGTGATATCACCATCTGTAACGCCAAGAGCTACAACCGGACAGGTACAGTCATCTTCTGCAACACCAACTTTATCACACACTAACCCGGAACATGAGTGCCCAGCCAGTGCGTCATCGGATTTAAAGAATAGTCACCCAATGTTGCCTTCACAGTTTCAAGAAAACACAAACAAGGGAGGCTACACTGACGTATCAACAATAAATGAAGCGCAGAAACTATTAGAACCAGTTGCCAAATTATTGCTCGATTCCTTTCAGATTTTAACCTTAAATCCGGATGTTTTAGGCAACAGTAAAATTATACCACCCTCGTGTATAAAGGAACCTGATTTTGGTAATGAACACAAGATTGGGTGTAATGAAAGCACGAAGGCGGCCGAGGTCATGATTGAAGAAAATAATAGCGTTCTCTCACACGCAGCCCTAGACAAGCTCCATGAAAACACATCACCCGTTGACCATTTATCAGAGGAATCCAGTAAGTTAGATTCCCTACAGCTTGATTCTAAACCTTCTTCAGAAAAACAGTCAGCTGCATTTTATGATACCAGCATTTCTACATCTGCACATTTAACAAAGGAAGTTTTAACAGGCCCACCTCAACTCAGGGAAATCTTTGAACAAGGTAAAGAGAGTCAAACATGTGCACAACCTACCTGTTTAGCATCTTATCACATTGACCAAGGACATTATAACTGCAGTTCGCTTGAAAACAACATACTCGTTGAATCTCGTACATCTGCCCATTCAGACACTGCATCAGAAAACACGCTAGAATACCCTAAATTTCCTGAACACGTGGGTCACGTCTGTTCAGATACGTGCTGTGGGTGTGTAGTACGAGAATCGCTTTCCTCTCTAGATGATCAAAGTATACCCCATGTATGTCCTATGATCCTACAACGATTGCCACATCCACCGACCAAACCTACACCTATTCCAATTGACCATTTAAACGGACCACCACACCCAAGCCTTGAATACTCAGACAGAAGCAGTCAGGATAACCCTACACTCCAATCTCCAAATGAAGACATACCACCCCCGTGTGACCCAGTTGTGCCCACCGATAACAGTGATAAGAAATGCGAAGAAACTAAACAGAGGAAGAAGTCATGTAATGAAAGTTTGCTATCGGATGATGCAAATTGTGTTCCCATGATCTCGCAGCCCAGTCACACATCACTTGATGAAAAGGAGTCTGATGATACAATTATTCGTGTGTGTCGTAAAGAGCTTGAGGACATTTCACCACCTGATAATGCTGATTGCGTCAAAGAAAGCGAACTTCAGGAATGGGGACATTTATCTATGAATAACTTACCTTCTGGTGATACCACGTGCGTCGGTAACGAATCACTTCAGCAAGAGCGAGACTTACAGTCACAAAACTTAAAGTGCAATAACATCGGGTATAATGACCAAGAGGAACGTCGAAGAGGACATTGTTTACAAAATGTAAATTTACCTTCTGAAAATAGTGACTGTGTCGATAAAAGTTTGTCTGGACAGCAACAATTTCTAGGCAATGGCAACTTACTTTCTAGGATATCTGACACAGAAACCATGCATCAGCAACAGACAACACTACATATAAATTTACCCGGAGACAACGGAGACCATGTCAAAGAGATGTCACATGAACAGCAAACTTCACACGATACAAACCTGACCGTGGACAGCAATGAGTCTCTTTGTAGGTCAACTCTGCAACAGAGTGCAGACCTACCCTCGTGTAACATTGCTGGTGTTTTTAAAGCAAATGTTGGAAAACTGCAAAGTTTACACCAAGAAGACGAAATTTCAAATGGCACATGCGGTGTCAGCGAAACAGCGAAGCATAAAGAGCAAACGTCGGGTGAGACCAATCAAACAGACTCTGGTAATGGTGAAGGTAATAGATCGCTTGAACCAGCGCCCCATCATCACAAAGGTAATTTGGGCTCTAAAATCAACAGTGTGTGCGGAGGATCATCATGCCAAGACCAAACTGTATGTAATGAAGACATACGTTTACATGATACATTTCATAGCAGATGCACAGGGAATATTCAAGAAACAAATTTACAGACTGAACACTCCCAGTCAACTGATATTAAACTCGTTCTGGAAACATCAAATGGAGATGATACAGTTACACACATAGAAAATTCAGTGCCAAACAATATTGACTGCACCTTGGGAACAATACAAGATCAAGAAGAAAGTATGCATGGTTCAAATAATGATAACGTTATGTTTTCCTCCAAAAAGTCAAATTTAACAGATGTGAATTCAGATGGTATTGAAGTCAAAGGCACTCAAAAAATAGAGTCTATAATTTCAAAGCTACCAACATCACATTCAAATGAAGATGGTATCTATCTAAAACATCATACAGAACGCGAAGTTATAGAAAATTATATAAACACACATTTGCTAACTAACAAACATCAAGACTCCAACAAAGAGACGAATACTGAGGGAAAATATGCAAGCAGTGTCCCAGGAAATGTCCTTGTAAGCTGTCCAGAATTTCCAGACCTGATCTCACACACAGTTGACAGCCAGAACTTCGACCCAGCAGCAGATGTATGGGTTAACGTGAATGTTGATTATCCAGACACAGATCATTCTGACGTAGAATCCTACCCTCCAAGTATTGAAAGCTACTACACATTGGCAATACCAATCTGTACTGAAGACAAGCATACACAGAGCTGCATCTGCAATAAAGAAAACACTTCCTGCAAATACAGTGTCATAATAGATGGGGATGATGATGATGATAAAGATTATGATGATGATGATGATGATGAGGGCGAAACTGATATCGATGAAAATGAAAGTAGCTCAGACAGCAGCGATGACTCTTCTGATGAAGAGTTTATAAATGTGATGAAGAATTCCCGATTTCGAGTACTTCCGGTGATTTATGAAGTCGATGAGCACAGCGAAGGGGACATCTACAATTATGGCAGACATGAGGAGTATCATGACTGCCTGGAATACAGCTCTCAGGTCATCACCTCAGCTTCTAATTTCTTTAAAGAGTATCTACTACACAAGCTTCACTGGCGGGTAACTGATGCCCATGTCTTCGAGGACACTGTACCCCGGACAGAAGATAGCTCTATGTGTAAGGAAATCGCAGTCAGAGACATCATATTAAAACCTTCTATCTGTAGCATCGCATGCACGTCTACTTCAGATGATCAACAGTGTAAGGCTATCTTGCAGACGCTGTCCAAATTTGGCTGCTCCAGAACTTACTTCAGCCATTACAGTTTACCCTATCTCAAGCAAGTGCTCGCGAATATCTGTACCAGTCTTGGCCTGTACCCAGGCAAGAACTTGACCCCGGAAGCTGATCGCATTCTCTTCAAGTCTTCACTTGGTCATGTGATCAATATCCTGCAGCAGGTACTGGACAGAGCGTGCTGTGTGCTACCCATATTGTTTTTAAAAATAACAATAGAACATAATTTTGAGTTTCCTGATTCGTCGCTTACCCTGATTTTCTTGCTAATAATATTCTTTGCTTTTTTGTTTGTATTGTTGCTTTTCAATTGTCTAAATAGGTTGTTATATCCTGAACTGATGTGAAAAATATGCGCATACACAAAATAAATCCCGAACAAACAAGAAATTAACAACAGTACAAATGTAAAAGAAAATGTAACCGAAACAAAGTTAAATACTAGATAGTTAAAACGAAAATTCCTAATGAAACCATGCCATCTGACCAGATAATCTGAGGTGTTTTTTTTTAAACCTGTCGTGACAGACTTAAAATTGGCCTCAGCTTCTAAATCGACCTGTGTGCGATAAGTACAAAGAAATATAATGGGAAGTCAAGATATTTGGTGGGCTAATGACAACATCACGTCATTGATTGCCAGTTCGGGCTAGTACCAGAAATTTCAATTTTTCTATATGTTCCGTACACCTAATGTCTAGGAAACTGTAGGACTATTTCTACTACTTCTACTACTACTACTACTACTACTACTACTACTACTACTACTACTACTGCTGTGGCTGCTACTACTACTATTACTACTTCTTCTTCTTCTTCTGCTTCTTATTGTTATTATTCTTTTTCTTCCTATTTTTCTTCTTCTTTTTCTTCTTCTTCTTCTTCTTCTTCTTCTTCTTCTTCTTCTTCTTCTTCTTCTTCTTCTTCTTCTTCTTCTTCTTCTTCTTCTTCTTCTTCTTCTTCTTCTTCTTCTTCTTCTTCTTCTTCTTCTTCTTCTTCTTCTTTTTCTCTTTCTCCTGATGTTTCTCTTCCTCCATTTACCCCATTGAAGTGTTTGTGGAGTACGTATGTGGGAGGGGTTGACTAAAATACATATAAATGTTACTTCTATTGGCCTGATATTGACCAAATCACCCATATTACTGAAATACCATATACTCAATAACCTTAAAGCAGCTGTTCGCAACCTGTTGGTCGCGATTCCTTTGGGGGTCCAACGACCTTTTCACAGGCGTCGCCTAAGACGATTGGAAAATAAATATTCACTGAAGTTATGAAGTTGCAAAGAAAAAAATTGTATCGTTTGGGGTCTCCACAACACGAGGAGCTGTATTAAAGGGTCTCCACAACACGAGGAGCTGTATTAAAGGGTCGCTGCATTAGGAAGGTTGAGAACCATTGCCTTAAAACATAGAAAAATGAGTCTTTACTTTTCACCATATCATTCTATTGTGTGTGACTGCATGGCGATTTCTAACTTTATTGTAGATTAAAACTTACTGTTGAGTAGTAATCCTGCATGTATAGCAGCAAAACCTATATGTTTTCCCTGCTCTGGTTAATCTCTGTATTCTCTGGCATTATTGTCTTTTCATGATGCATGTGATTAGAAATTGAAGCCCCGCCTACGACTTCCGGGGGTCCCACGTGTGGCGGGGGAGGGGGGGGGGAATAAGAATAGACCCCCTGCCTCCTAACAATTATGTCGTTAAAGCGACTAATGAGGGTTGGTGTCTTTAAAATCGGAATGCACCTGCCTTGGGGACCAGGAAACAGCAGTCTGCATACAGATAAACCAAAATGTAAAACAAATATGCACGCAGACGTCAAGTTATGGATAAAACTAAATTCCAGGAGTTAAATAACACCCGTGAAAGCGAAGAAGAAAAAGAAGAGGAAAAAGAAGAGGAAAAAGAAGAAGAAGAAGAAGAAGAAGAAGAAGAAGAAGAAGAAGAAGAAGAAGAAGCAGCAGCAGAAAAAAAAGCAGATGCAGAATCATCATCATCATCAGCAGCAGAAGAAGCAGCAGCAGCAGCAGCAGCAGAAATGTAAACCCGCTCTATTGTAATTTTTCATCTAGCAGTTATTCACGTGTGACGTAGCAAGTTTCGCGAGATTAGTTTCTTGTAACTGTGTTATGTAGCGACGTTGGCGTTGTTACTTACTGTTGTACTGGTATCGAGCAAGGTGCCGAGCCCTGTTGATTTAGGTACTTTGAATTCCCTTACCCATTTTTTGTTTCCACCGCCTAAAAATTAGTTTCGCTAACCATGTATAAACATTCACTTTTTACGTTTTTATTCATACATTTCGTATTATTTCAAAAATATTATATTCATTTTTGATTTGGTACATTATGGTTATTATAATTATTATTAGACTCCTAAACAAGGTGTAAGCGGCTTGAGCGCCCAAGGTTAATAAGAGGGTTGTTCCCCCCCCCCCCTTTTTTTTTTCCACCCCATTTTTGTTATAGCATTTTCCGAGTAAATTCGTTAAATGACGGTTAGACAAGTTCTGCCAAACCACAATATATTTTATGTTAAACGGCAATGAACATTGCCACATTATTACCTAGCAATTTGGCTAAACTTCTTATTCTTCTACTTTTTTAGTTCACCGTCTGTAAGCTCCTGTGGAAAGTATTGGTCGTTTGTCAATGTGGACTTTGGCTTTGTGCCAGGGCCTGCGTTTTGCGTGTACATCCGTTTTACTGCCTTATTTATGTGCACCTGATTGCTCCTTGCCGCTCGGGCAGATGCCCTCTGACTTCGAAGGAAGTCCCCAATTAGTCGACTTCTACGACATGCTACTAGAGAGGCAGTTGGGGGGGGGGGGTCTATTCTGGTTCTCTCCCCCCCCCCCCCCTCTTCCAAGCCCCACCGTCAATAGGGCCCAGACCAACAGGAGGAATTTGGTTACACAACGGTTGCGTTATAAGTACAATATTGTCCCATTTATTTCCGAGCCCATGTGTTTGTCAATGATGACGTCACCTTAGTATAGAATCATTGTATCACTCAGTTATACATCGACGAACGGATCGCTTACTGGCTCGCCAGGAGACGACTTCGTCACCGGTCGAGACAGTATTCTTGGATCGCATCAACGCTGCAGGACTTCTTCTCAGGGCTTTTGGTGGCATGCAGTGCTAAGGCATTTTATATGGCACACATAACCTAGTCATAATTGTAACCTAAAACTCTCTCTTCGGGATGCTGGTTAAAAGTTAAATTTTTTTTTTTCATCAAAGCGCCACTCAGTAATTGCATTGTAACTTGGGTAACATTAGTGGTAAGTAATTTTGTGAGTCGCTTGTCTGCGGATTCGAAGGTATCGACAAATCGAAGGTATATTGAAATGTGTTCATGCATTTATATTCATCTACCCACATAAGATTCAGGGCCACGAGAAAGAGGTGGGGGGGGGGGGGGTGGAAGGGGTGACACCCGGTAAGAAATTTATTGGAGGAGACAAAAGGGGAAAAACCTTGTTTAGGTGCATAATAATAATAATAATTGTGTGCCAAATGTTATAAGTGTGCTATACGTGGTTTGGAGGACTGCTTAGCTTTCAAAAGACATTCTCCATGGGTGCTGGCGCTAGGCCCCCTCCTGCCCCCTAATTGTGTGGGGGATCCTCAAGTGGCCTAGGCCCTCACCTTCTGACACTCCTGAACAGGTTGCCAGATAGGGCTAAATAGCCACCCTGCTTCTTGGTTTCTTTTGCACTTTGTCTTTGAGGAACACAGTCTTATCCCTAGTTCCTCGCAGATTCCAGCAGTGTCAGTCACGTTCATACACACGGATACAGATAAACAGAGTGTCTGTGATCAAGCCGTTTGCCCCGCGCCCTGAAAGTCGTATGTTCATTTCCCCGTTGCGTCGTTCGACTCGCCGGTGCCATTTTTCCAGAGACCACCGGGGATCAACACCGAAGCTACAGAGTCAATGCGTTGCCTAACGATTCCCCCAGCCGACTAACCGTTCTACAGAGAGAGAGAGAGAGAGAGAGAGAGAGAGAGAGAGAGAGAGAGAGAGAGAGAAAGAGAGATATATATATATATATATATATATATATATATATATATATATATATATATATAGAGAGAGAGAGAGAGAGAGAGAGAGATAGAGAGATAGGGAGATAGAGAGTGAGAGAGAGAGAGAGACATAGAGAGAGAGATAGAGAGAGAGAGAGAGATAGAGAAGGAGAGAGATAGAGAGAGAGAGAGATATAGAGAGAGAGAGAGAGAGAGAGAGATAGAGAGAGAGAGATAGAGAGAGGCATATGATGCAGTGAGGTCAATCCTATCGACGTTAACTTTAACACAAATAAAAGCACACACACATATATATATATATATATATATATATATATATATATATATATATATATATATATATATATATATATATATATATATAATATGGGAGTCGCCGTGGCAGAGCGGATAGACGCGCGCCGCGGATCGGAAGGTCGTGGGTTCACTTTCTGGCGGAGCCGGACTTTTTCAAAAATGACCTTGGCTCTCAGGTCAACCCAGCCTTGAGTGGGCACCGGGTGCATCCTGGGAAGTAGAGGCGGCCGGCGTGATGCTGACCACATCACCCATCGTGTGCCGTTGGTCTATAAAAATATAAGTCTAGCCCTATATGCCCTATACGCCTAAAGGCGTGGAAAGGGTCCTTTACTTACTTTTTTACTATATATATTGTTACAGTCCTCAGTAAGTTCACACCTCGGGTCTCGAATATACCTGTGTTTTTTTTTAAAGCGCAACCTAGACAACAAAGAAGTCGGATATGTTGACCGAAGGGCGCAAATATCGCAGCCATGTTGTTAAGGGGCACAAAACCTCGCTACCCCCGGCAATTTCGTACGGGGGCTAAAAGACCCCTTTTTGTAGAAATTCTCTTTAAAGATATTATTTTTTGAAAGTCTTTTGATTAGAAGTATAATTTTTGTGTGTAATGCTTCTTCTTCTTCTTCTTTTCTTCTTTTTCTTCTTCCTTTTCTTTTTCTTTTTCTTCTTCTTCTTCTTCTTCTTCTTCTTCTTCTTCTTCTTCTTCTTCTTCTTCTTCTTCTTCTTCTTCTTCTTCTTTTTTTTTTTCTTCTTCTTCTTCTTCTTTTTCTTCTCCTCCTCCTCCTTCCTCTTGTTGTTGTTGTTCTACTTCTTCTTCTTCTTCTTCTTCTTCTTCTTCTTCTTCTTTTTCTTCTTCTTCTTCTTCTTCTTCTTCTTCTTCTTCTTCTTCTTCTTCTTCTTCTTCTTCTTCTTCTTCTTCTTCTTCTTCTTCTTCTTCTTCTTCTTCTTCTTCTTCTTCTTCTTCTTTTTTTCTTCTTCTTCTTCTTTTTCTTCTTCTTCTTTTTCTTCTTTTTCTTTTTCTTCTTCTCCTCCTCCTCCTTCCTCTTGTTGTTGTCGTTCTACTTTTTCTTCTTCTTCTTCTTCTTTTTCTTCTCCTCCTTCTTCTTCTTGTTGTTTTCTTCTTCTTCTTCTTCTTCTTCTTCTTCTTCTTCTTCTTCTTCTTCTTCTTCTTCTTCTTCTTCTTCTTCTTCTTCTTCTTCTTCTTCTTCTTCTTCTTCTTCTTCTTCTACTACTTCTTTTTCTTCTTCTTCTTCTTCTTCTTCTTCTTCTTCTTCTTCTCCTCCTTCTTTTTGTTTTCATCTTCTTATTCTTTTTCTTCTTCTTCTTCTTCTTCTTCTTCTTCTTCTTCTTCTTCTTCTTCTTCTTCTTCTTCTTCTTCTTCTTCTTCTTCTTCTTCTTCTTCTTCTTCTTCTTCTTCTTCTTCTTCTTCTTCTTCTTCTTCTTCTTTTTCTTCTTCTTCTTTTTTCTTTTTCTTTTTTTTTCTTCTTCTCCTCCTCCTCCTTCCTCTTGTTGTTGTCGTTCTACTTCTTCTTCTTCTTCTTCTTCTTTTTCTTCTCCTCCTTCTTCTTCTTGTTGTTTTCTTCTTCTTCTTCTTCTTCTTCTTCTTCTTCTTCTTCTTCTTCTTCTTCTTCTTCTTCTTCTTCTTCTTCTTCTTCTTCTTCTTCTACTACTTCTTTTTCTTCTTCTTCTTCTTCTTCTTCTTCTTCTTCTTCTTCTTCTTCTTCTTCTTCTTCTTCTTCTTCTTCTCCTCCTTCTTTTTGTTTTCATCTTCTTATTCTTCTTCTTCTTCTTCTTCTTCTTCTTCTTCTTCTTCTTCTTCTTCTTCTTCTTCTTCTTCTTCTTCTTCTTCTTCTTCTTCTTCTTTTTCTTCTTCTTCTTCTTTTTTCTTCTTCTTCTTTTTCTTCTTTTTCTTTTTCTTCTTCTCCTCCTCCTCCTTCCTCTTGTTGTTGTCGTTCTACTTCTTCTTCTTCTTCTTCTTCTTTTTCTTCTCCTCCTTCTTCTTCTTGTTGTTTTCTTCTTCTTCTTCTTCTTCTTCTTCTTCTTCTTCTTCTTCTTCTTCTTCTTCTTCTTCTTCTTCTTCTTCTTCTTCTTCTTCTTCTTCTTCTTCTTTCCTCTACTCCTGGAATGTCTCGCGGCCTCAGGGCAGGAAGAAATCTCAGCGACGGGCTCGTGAGAACTCGTCATTTTCTACGAGAACTAAAGTAAGCCACTGTCGGTTTACTGGACCAGTGTTTTCAAACTTCCAAGAAGGTCACACTTGTACTGGACTGTTACATTCAGACTAGTTTGAAACCGCAACTTCCACCATAGTGTCTCCTGAACTGACCCAATTTAGAGGCTGATGGAAAGTTACATCAATTATTATTATTATTGCTATTATAAAAATGATCTTGGCTCCCAGGTCGACCCAGCCTTGAGTTGGTACTAGGTGCAGTCCTGGGAAGTAAAGGCTGCCGGCGTGATGCTGACCACATCACCCATCTTGTGCGGTTGATCTATAAAATATAGACCTAGCCTTATATACCGAATACGCCGGAAGGGCGTGGAAAAGGGTCCTTTGCTTTTATTTTATCATTATTATTTCAACGATTCCTGGGAAAGTAAAGACAGCCGGCGTAATGCTGACCACATTACCCACAGAGTGCTGATGGTCTGTAAAAATTTGGGACGCTCTGCCCATATGCCCGATGCGCCGAAAGGCGTGAAAAGGGATCTTTACTTTTTTTTTTTTTTTTTTCATTTCAACGAAAATTTAATGTAATAATATACTTAGAGTATAGGCCTCGGGACATGACAGCTCAGGCACCTTGAATATCCATGTCCACGTGGGATGATTTTTTTCGCTATTTTGAAGCCCCACCCTGGTTGTTGCCAGGGGCTCAAATATAACCAAAACTGTTGAACGGGTGTTCTGGGATCTATCCACGGGTGATCCTCACCCGAATGGTGGCACTTTGTGTGTCACTGGTTCTTTATCGCTCAGTGTGATGTCCTGGTCGGGTAGAAAGTCAGTCAGTCTCAGACACCTTAAGTGTAACGAAATACGTTTAATTTGTTTCAGAGAGGAGCCTCCCACCATATATAGATGTTTATGTATGTCATATTGAGGTTTTTCATATATATTACTTTTTTAATTTGCATTTAGTAAATACTAATAATAATAATAATAATATCTATTATCCTCATTGGCGTAACTTTTATTATTTCGCATTAACAAAGTGTAAGCCCATTTAACCCCCTCCCGCCCCCCCCCCCGCCCCCCGCCCCGTCTCTTCCACTTGCAATATTTGTCTCAGTTACATGGGCTTCAAAGAGTTTAAGCCTTTTTTTAAATTAAATAAATGCTGTTGTTAATAGTAATACTATTTTTGCGCAAATAAACAAGGCTTTAGTCCCTCCTCGGATAATAGAAAATTGTTGAACGAGTAGGTGTTAACCACGCTATCGGTGTTTCCACTATGGCTGCTCACCTGATCAAGACACATTCCTAGTTGCTCAGAGACAAGCGAACACACGCAGACACACACACACACACACACACACACACACACACACACGAGAGAGAGAGAGAGAGAGAGAGAGAGAGAGAGAGAAGAGAGGGAGAGAGCAAACACAAAACATCTTTTGCAGGTGGAAATGGAAACTGCAGAACCAGCAGAACCACACCGGTGACGTCAGCGGTGTATGAGTTTCTGAGTTCACCTCAGCTGATGTGATAATAATGTGAATCTGTCGTTGAGAAGATCATACTGAATCAGTTGCCTTTTTTTCTGGCCCAGGTCCAAACGTTACCTTTATACCTTTGGCGTTTTGCCATGATGTATGCATGTTCTGTCTGCATTTCTCGTTTGAAGGGCATTGTAAAAAAAAAAATGGGCACTTTATTCTACACCTTTAAGGTATTTTTATCTGGGAAAGAGCCCGGCTCTCTAGCGTAGTTGGTTAAACTTAACATCGCGGTGACCAGGTGACGAACTCCTTGTGGTCCGGGTTCACTCTCAGGGGTCGGCAGAAAATCCGCCACATTTCTCCCAGATTTACGGTACCTATCATGGAATCAACGCCGAAGGGTTGCGATATCCAAAGTACCAAGCCAAAGGGTAAACAACTCATGGTTCCTGGATATTAAAAAAAAAAAGCCTGGGAAAGAAGGTTAGGGGTGGGGAAAGGATGGGGGGGGGGTGGGGAACAGAACCTAGGAGTATTGGAACACCCCCCCCCCCCACCCCCATATTTTTGTTTAAATCATTACCAATCTCGGGGGAGTCTTTAATCTGCGCATACGTGTCTATGTGTGTGTGTGTTTTTTTTTTTGTTTTTTTTTTTTTGTGAATCGATAATAAGCGAATGTGTGTAATATCAAATCAGCAGTTTTGTTGCCTATCTGGATAAGGTGGTCTCCAACCTTTCTAATGCCGTACAGATTCTTATGTTGTGGCGACTCCCAGCCATACCATTTTTTTTTTTGTCGCTACTTCATAACTTCCATGAATATTTGTTTTGCGGTGGTCTTTGGCGACACATGTGAAAGCGTTGCGACCTATAGGTGGAGAACCTTAGGACGTCGCTTTCCTATCACAGCCCGCCTAAGCATCTCGACAGCTCTCAGACCTGATGTCATCTGCCCAGCTTCGCTCTGGTCAACCCCTGCTCCTCTTACCCGTTACTATAAACTCTGCTACTGTTCTTTCCACTCTCCTAAAAAATCATTACGTCCTTTTCAGGACGTAATTTTTTGTTTTCTGAAGCCCCACTCTGGCTTTTGCCAGGGGCCGCAATATAGGCAGGCCATAAATATGGCCAATTGTCTGAACGCGGTTTCTGGGACCTCTCCACGGTGATCCGTACCCACATGGTGGCACTTTGTGTCATCGGGTGTTTATCGCTTGTGTGATGTCCTGGTGGGGTAGAAATTCCTTCATTCATTTCCAATCTACTGCGGGTTGTAACCTATTTATTAAATAGTGGCAGATGCATTGTGTGGCGCAGCGTTTCCACAGCTTTTCTTGATTGCGCGACTTTTTTCAATTAATTTTTTTTCCACGGCGCCCTAACAAAAGTAAAAGTACGACTGTTCGTGTCTTGGTTACATTAATTATGAAGCGTGCACAATATTTCGCGGCGCCCTTGTAAAGAGGTCGCGGCTCCCCGGGGCGCCGCGGCGCACAGTTTAGGAATTATTGGTGAAGCGGTTAGACGCTTGCCTGCGCATCAGAAAGTCGTGGGTTTAAGTCCACATGGTGCTGGATTTTTTGTTCATGCATGACTGTGGCTCTCTGGTCCACCCAGCTTTCAATGTGTACCTGACAAAGTCCTGGGAAGTAAAGGCGACTGGTGTGATGTTGACCGTGTCATTACCTTAGTGTCCCTTGGTTTAGAGATATTGTTGCCCGGCTCGCAAGCGTAGTTGGCTAAACCGGACTGCGCGGTGACTGGGTGACGAACTCCTTGTGGTCCAGGGTTACTCCCGGGGGTAGGCAGAAAAGCCACATTTTCTCCCAGATTTAAGGAACCTATCATGGAATCAAGGCCGAAGGGTTGCGATATCTATAGTACCGAGTCAAAGGGTTAACAACTCATGGTTTCTGGATATTAAAAAAAAAAATAAGATATAGTTCTAGCACTTTATGCCCAGTAAAAAAGTGGAAAAGGGTCGATTATTTTTACTAAGGGCGTGGAATATAAAATCACCATCTGATGTGTCTCAAGGTCACTTACCTACAAAACAGCACATGTTTGCCAGATAAACTGCCCAGGTAAATTCATTTTGCAGGAAAAAGATTAATTTGGCATTGGGCCAGGCAGGGATGCACATCTTCTTCTTCTTCTTCTTCTTCTTCTTCTTCTTCTTCTTCTTCTTCTTCTTCTTCTTCTTCTTCTTCTTCTTCTTCTTCTTCTTCTTCTTCTTCTTCTTCTTCTTCTTCTTCTTCTTCTTCTTCTTCTTCTTCTTCTTCTTCTTCTTCTTCTTCCTTCTTCTTCTTCTTCTTCTTCTTCTTCTTCTTCTTCTTCTTCTTCTTCTTCTTCTTCTTCTTCTTCTTCTTCTTCTTCTTTTCTTTCTTCTTCTTCTTCTTTCTTCTTCTTCTTCTTCTTCTTCTTCTCTTCTTCTTCTTCTTCTTCTTCTTCTTCTTCTTCTTCTTCTTCTTCTTCTTCTTCTTCTTCTTCCTTCTTCTTCTTCTTCTTCTTCTTCTTCTTCTTCTTCTTCTTCTTCTTCTTCTTCTTCTTCTTCTTCTTCCTTCTTCTTCTTCTTCTTCTTCTTCTTCTTCTTCTTCTTCTTCTTCTTCTTCTTCTTCTTCTTCTTCTTCTTCTTCTTCTTCTTCTTCTTCTTCTTCTTCTTCTTCTTCTTCTTCTTCTTCTTCTTCTTCTTCTTCTTCTTCTTCTTCTTCTTCTTCTTCTTCTTCTTCTTCTTTTTCTTCTTCTTCTTCTCTTTAGTGTTCACCGGCAGTAAACTCCGTCTGAAAGTTCTGGTTCATATTGCACTTCTGGACTTTAGTCTTTTTCCAGAATATAGATTTTGCGTGTTACAGATCTAATTTGCTTGTATGCAGACTGCTAATTTCTCCCCTGATGCACACCTGCTTTGAAGGGAAACCCTCAAATAGTGGATTTTTACGACATGGTTGTTTAAAAACAATTAGAGTGTAGTGAAGATTCCCCCCAACTCCAAAATGGGGTTCCATAACCCATACGGAGATGGCTGCATTTCAGAAGTTTTTCCACACCTGAGTCTGACTGAATGTACAGTTTTCGCTAAATGGCTACGTAAATAGTCCGTGGAGGGGCATGCTTCCAATAGACATCAGATCTGCTGTGCACGTTTTGATATTTGGGTTGACGTTGTAAAGTAAAGATATCCCTTTGCGCCATTGGCTCTTATATATCTGGTTACTTGTCGACATCACGTCGGTCAACATTTCGTTTCATAATAGGCAGGTGATAAAAAGAAGTGCGAGTGATACATAAGTCCTTGAGGAACACAGTCTCATCCCTAGTTCCCCACAGATTCCTGCAGTGTCAGTCGCGTTCATACACACGCACACATATGAACGGAGAGTCTCTGTGACCACGTGATCAAGCCGTGCAATTTTTCCGGAGACGACCGTGGATCGTCACCGGTGCTACTGAGTCCGTTCTTTGCGTAACGACCCCCCCCCCCCCCCCCCAGCCGAATAGCAAAGAGAGAGAGAGAGAGGCATATGATGCAATGAAGTCGATCCTCTGTCTGTCTGTCTGTCACGATTTTTATATCTACCCACAGTACACTTTTTATTATTGTTAGTTTACTGTATCTCCAGCCTATCATTTAGTAAAATATGTTAACACCTTTCATTGCTCATTGTAATAAGAAGATCAGGTGGGACATTACATTAAAATGTTTCTTCTTCTTTTTCTTCTTCTGGCTTCTGACCCTACAGTGAAGCATAGGTCCTCAACCAACTCACGCCTTGGTATTCTTTCCTTCGTTATTGCATGCAGCTCACCCCATGGCCTCCCTATCTTTTTAAATAAACTCTCTAGCTTTTATCACCAAGTGTGTTGTTGTTGTTGTTGGTGTTGTTGTTGCTGTTGTTGTTGTTGTTGTTGTTGCTGTTCTCTTTTTTTTTTTTTTAATTGCTATGCCTTTGTGGCAGATTAAAGTAAGAATGTCTCAACAAATAATGTATGGCATATGTGTGTATCTATATATCTATGGTATTTACTTCTATGCCCCTAAGGATTCCAGTGCAAAGACATTCTAGTTATATTCTACTCAGGTGTTTAGTGTATCTAGTTGAAAGCAAACCCAATACGCTTTACCTAACCCAGATGTACACAGACTCTCACGGGTAAACAAGTAACGAAACACGACAGTCTGTACTTTGTATTAAATGTCACAAACTCCGAGGAGTCTATTTTTGTCCTGGACCTGCAGGGAGGACCTGGACCAAAGAGGCAACATGGCGAGTGCAGCTTGCCAGGTTGCCTGTTTGTTTACCCTTGTTTTGGACTTGTAGATCTGGCCTATTGCCACAATGTAGGATGCGACTGGCAGGGCCTGTGCGTTTTTATTTACCTTTACTATCTATCTATCTATCTATCTATCTATCTATCTATCTATCTATCTATCTATCTATCTATCTATCTATCTATCTATCTATCTATCTATCTATCTATCTATCTATCTATCTATCTATCTATCTATCTATCTATCTATCTATCTATCTATCTATCTATCTATCTATCTATCTATCTATCTATCTATCTATCTATCTATCTATCTATCTATCTATCTATCTATCTATCTATCTATCTATCTATCTATCTATCTATCTATCTATCTATCTATCTATCTATCTATCTATCTATCTATCTATCTATCTATCTATCTATCTATCTATCTATCTATCTATCTATCTATCTATCTATCTATCTATCTATCTATCTATCTATCTATCTATCTATCTATCTATCTATCTATCTATCTATCTATCTATCTATCTATCTATCTATCTATCTATCTATCTATCTATCTATCTATCTATCTATCTATCTATCTATCTATCTATCTATCTATCTATCTATCTATCTATCTATCTATCTATCTATCTATCTATCTCTCTCTCTCTCTCTGTCTATCTGTCTATCTGTCTATCTGTCTGTCTGTCTGTCTGTCTGTCTGTCTGTCTGTCTGTCTGTCTGTCTGTCTGTCTGTCTGTCTGTCTGTCTGTCTGTCTGTCTGTCTGTCTGTCTGTCTGTCTGTCCGTCCGTCTGTCCGTCTGTCCGTCTGTCTGTCCGTTCGTCCGACCGTTCGTCCGTCCGTCGGCCTGTCCGTCCGTCCGTCTGACTGTCTGACATTTTTATGTACCCACAGATAGACAGACAGACAGACAGAACAAATGAATGAATGAACGAACTTTGTTTTCATTCTGTAACCCCTTAAAAATAATATCGTTCGCTTATTCGTTCTGTCTGTCTGTGGGTCTGTCTGTATGTGTGTCTGTCTGTCTTATTGTGTGGACGCTTTTGCTGCTCTACTGTAGCTGAAACTAGCAATTACCATGATACCTCGTTGTACGTGTACGCAGGGACAGATAAATCCCACTTGATTGAGAATGTTGACTCATTTCATGCTTATTCCCCTTTAAAGAAATGTCGCTATAAATGTGACCAAGGAAAAGAGATTGCCCGTTACGCCTCTGTGGTCTGGAGGTGGGTAAACCGGGGAACAAACCTGGCTGTTTGTCCATTTCTGGACTTTTGCTTTGTTCAAGGACTTGAATTTTGCGTGTGCATCCGTTTACAGATATTGATTATTGTATGCAGACTGTTGGTTCCTTGCCTCTAAAGCAGATGCACTCCGACTTTGAAGGAAGCCCGAAATTATTCGACTCGTACGACATGCTTATTAGAGAGGCAGCGACTATATTCATGTTTTCCCTACAAAATGGGACCCGAACCCACACGAGAAACGTCCCGGAGTGTTCAGTGCAATCTCTTGCATTAGCTGCATTGGTTCCCCACTCTGGAGGTGAGTCTTGCAGTCGCAGGTATGGGCATTTCATTAACATTTCATTAACAAATCATTAACATATCATTAACATATCATTAACATACATTACCATATCATTAACTTTTCCGGAACAGCTGGCTTTAACTCATTTTATTCCAGGGAATTACTGTTGACGTAGCCATTGTTTGAAAGCCGCTGTAATGTAGTGGCTAGATCCGGAGGTCGTGGGTTCAAATCCGATCAAAGTCGGATGTTGTTGTCTTTTTTCTTTTAAAGACTTTGGTTCTCATGTCGTGCCAGCCTCAAATTGGTACTAGATAAAGTCATGCAGAGAAAAGATGGTCGACGTGACGTTGACTATATTACACACCGAGTGCCGACTGGTCTATGAAATATAGGTTTAGCATTATTCGTCTAAAATGCCTTTATATATATATATATATATATATATATATATATATATATATATATATATATATATATATATATATATATATATATATATATATATATATATATATATATATATATATATATATATATTAAGAAACCATGAGTTGTTAACCCTTTGGCTCGGTACTATGGACATCGCAACCCTTCGGCCTTGATTCCTTGATAGGTACCGTAAATCTGGAGGAAATGTGGGTTTTCTGCCTACCCCTGGGAGTGAACCCGGATCACAAGGAGTTCGTCACCCGCTCACCGTGCAGTCCAGTTTAGCCAACTGCGCTAGCGAGCCGGGCGTCTAAAATGTATTAAAGCGTTTAGCCAGTGTTTATTCCAATAGTAGCTAAACTGATATCACCAAAGAACAGAAGGGGTAAAATTAGCAATTCGTACTTCGTGCAGAATGAGCTACTGCAAGTAACTGTGGTAGTAAAGTCACAGATGGGCACTTTTTTCGGACTATAAAGTTGGGATGAGTTAAGATCTGACAGCACAGAACTGGGACAGGGTGCAGTGTGATCTCTAGGCATGGTGTCCGCCTCGAGTGTTAGAGGTACCGGGTTGAATCTCCGGTAAAGGCTGGGATTTGTATGGGTGCCATGATGTTGATCCTTTTTCAAACCTCGAAACTGAAACATTCCCAGAAACGCCCCTGCTCATCTTCAGCAACTCATTAAATTGTTCAGCTGTTTCGGTTTTCTTCTCCTTAAATGCCTCGCGGCGTCATGGTAGGAAGAGATCTGTGGAACGGGCTTTTCTGTGGGATCTGTTTAAAGTACTTGTCAGTGACTCTGATATTTCTGCCGTCCATATTGTGCGTGGTTGATCTCTGGTTTTGTTACCGTTGTATTTGCATAGCATTGCTCTCTTTGGTGCCCTGTCTTATATGAATCTTGTTACATGGCCAAACCATTTGATTTGATGTCTGCTTATGAAGTTCAGTATTGGTTCTGTACCGACTATCTAAAAAGATCAGGACGTGCGAAATGAGATGCTTACGTAAGGCTGCCAATGTCACAAGGAGAGACAGAGTTCGAAACGAGAACATTAGATCAATTGTATGAACCACACGATGCCTGCAATACATAAAGAAGCAACAAATAGAGTGGTTTGGCCACTTGATGCGAATGCAAACCGACAAACTGCCTCTACGAGCATACAACGAACAGCACTACTGCCCTAGAGCAAGAGGCAGACCGAGAGTACGATGGATAGACAATATATCAGAGATCCTGAGGCAACACGGACTAACAACAACACGTGCAACACACCTGGCCCAGGATAGAAAACTGCGACTCCCCACTACGCTGTGAGGCAATTGTGGACAAGACAAGACAAGACAAGACCGACTATCCTCCTGATGTCATCATTCCTAAGTCTCAGTCTTTCCTAGTTGCACCTTGCATAGTAGGTAAACATGTTACTTCTGTGCCCACTCTACCTACAGCTTCGAAGAGACACCTGGCCTCAAGAGCAAAGTGTGCAGAGCAAGCTATGGGGAACCATGAAGGACCTGCTACTGACATGTGAGTTCATAGAGGCAACCCACCTGATGGTCTGATCTAACCAGATTGAGAGAGCTTACCAGAAGCAGCCGACTGTCTTCCTGAACAAGAAGTCCATTCTACACGGAAAGTCAAAGAAGAATCTGAGATATGTGCGAAGTGTGGGACTTGGGTTCAAAACTCCAAGAGAGGCTATTGATGGAACTTACATCGACAAGAAATGCCCATTCACAGGAAATGTGAGCATTCGTGGACGTATTCTGTCTGGGAGCGTGCTGAAAATGAAGATGACAAGAACAATTGTTATTTGCCGGGAGTACCTTCATTATGTGAGGAAATACTGCAGATTTGAGAAAAGGCACAAGAATCTCAGTTTTCATCTCTCACTTTGCTTCAGAGATGTTGAGATTGGGGATGTGGTCACAGTAGGAGAATGCAGACCTCTGTCTAAGACTGTCAAGTACAATGTGCTGAAAGTTACCAAGGCTTCAGGCTCCAAGAAAGGCTTCAGCAAAGTTTAACTGATTTTGTAATATCAGCAGAATAAACTAATAAAACATTTAAAAAAAAAAAAAAAAAAAAAAAAAAAGCAGACGAAACTGAACGCAAAGAAAAAGAAGAAGATTTATGTGGTGACTATTCCTTCTGTCTTCTGAAGACAGTGCTAATCAAATTACATAATCGTGCAGACCAAATTTAGAATTACCAAACTGGTCGGCAGCTACATTTAAAAAAAAAAAATTCATTTATAAACATAACACGTCAGTTTCAGGTTATGAATATGTTGATGTTTTAGCAGATTTTATTTTTCCGGCAAGCGAACGTGTTTGTGTGTGTTCAGCTTTTTTGGGATGTTAGTGATGGCTTTGAGAAAAACAACAATCGCCACATGCAACCAGCATTCACGAAGTGACAACTTTAGTCATAATTGTGACGAGGTCATGTGTACCTTGTCAAATGGATAAGCATTGCTCGCTCAACAACAACAAAAAGTAGCTCGGTAAAGAACTCTTTCAATTATGCAATCACAGCAGGCAGACCCAGATACTGTTCCGACCACACTCGACGGTCCCTCGCGGGCCAGTGAAACATTGCTTGGCTGGCCACGTTTGTCCCTTGGGCTATAGTTTGCCCACCTCTGGTTCTACAATACCAGTACGTAAGAAGTATTACACACATGATATGTATGTAACACAGATTTGCCGCAGTAACGTTCTGGAAAAGCTGGGGGGGGGGGGTGGTGGTGGGGGGAGAGGTTACCTGATCTTTCTGCTTATCGTTAGAGATGGCTCCCTTTTACCTGGTCTCCATAGCAACCAAGATAAGCATCTGCTAATGAAATAAGAAAAAGGGGTGAGAGTTTTCTTCCCGCCTCTCCCGCCGACTGAACCAGAACGACGTGTTTATGAATAACACATTTAGCGGTGTCGAAAGCAGAAGCCTTAGATTGGAACCCTCGCCTCCCCGCCTCACAACATCCCCCCCCCCCACAACCTCACGTCCTTGTATCCTTGTCGTACAAGATTTTCCCCAAACATTCGCTCTCACTCCCCCCCCCCTCCACACACACACACACACACGCACATGCACATAGATGCAGGACGCACATATACAAACACGCGCACACACGTATGTACACGCACACAGACACACAGACACGCACATGCACACGCGCGCACACGCAATATATACACACACGAACATGCACACACGCGCGCGCACGCAACACTTAAACACACACTCACGTACGCACAAAGACACAAACGCACCTGCAGACACGCACACACACTCATAAGTGCATACGCACACACACTTGCGCAAACAAACAACTGTCGAACCCCTGCCAATCCCCGTCTCCGTATTCGCATTGCTATGGTGTACTGTGTGTTAAAATATGGCACCATCGAAACTAACACTCCTAGCTGGCTGCTGAAGATGAGGACGGAGCTGTTTTGGAAATGTCCCATATAACGCCAGCTTTTGTAATTGCTTGTTTCAGCATTGCGCTGAAATTCTGATATGTGGCTGTTGGTGTTGGCATCTCTGCCAGCTGCCTTTTGAATTTACTTTACTTGTGTGAAATTCAAGATTGTTCTGGGAGCTGATATGTTTTTCATTAGTTTTACAATAGCACAGGAACTGCGCAGTACTGGATGCAACCCGTCAGCAGATAGAAGAGTCTGTTAAGACCTAGGAGATAATTTTGTAGAGTTATTTATATTTACTGCTAATATTATAAAACGTTGTGAGACCATTTGTAAAGCGTCCCAGACCAATTTATAATACTTTTATTTATGGCACCACTGATACCATTTAGTTTACGATTAGTTTATAAACGTCATTGCTACTACCTAGGTTACGACTAGTTTTTTCGAAGCACCCCTGATACCATTTAGTTTACGATTAGTTTATAAACGTCATTCAGCTATTTACGTTACATCTGTATGCACTTAATTCCCCATCTTATGTTGCTTTTATTGATCTTACTAAGGCCTTTGATTTAGTTAGTCGAAAAGGTCAGTTCAACGCACTGAAGAAGATAGGGTGTCCACTACTCTACTGAGCATTATAGGGTCTTTCCACTCGGGTATGAAAGGTACTACCAACTTTTATGGTGTAACATCGGAGGAGTTTGTAATCAAAAATGGAGTGAAGCAGGGGTGTGTACTTGCTCCTACCCTCTTTGGAATATACTTTTCATTTCTTTTGACACATGCCTTTCGAGATCCGGAGGGTGGTATATTCATTCATTCTCGATCTTACGGCAACCTTTACAGTGCTCGCAGGCTGAAGGCCAAAACCAGGATAAGAAAGGTACTTATCAGAGAGCTGCTGTTTGCAGATGATGCCGCAAAAACCACCCACTCAGAAGAGGAGCTGTAGTGTTTTCTATCTGCCTTTGCTGATGCGTGCTGTGAATTTGGACTAACAGTCAGTAAAATGAAGACAAAGGTTAGCGTGCAAGGTGTTAATGACAGACTTACAGTCTACATTGACGGTGAAGAGCTTGAGACAGTAGACCATTTTACCTATCTGGGTTCCACAGTGAATAGTAAACTATCGCTGGACAAAGAAATCAAAATCATGATCGATAAAGCTGCAACAACAATGAGCAGATTGACAAAGAGAGTTTGGGAGAACAGAAAGCTTACAATTAAAAGAAAAACCCTTGTCTGTCAGGCTTGTGTTCTCAGCACTCTGCTTTATGGCAGTGAAACTTGGTCAGCCTATTTGCACAAGGAGACGGCTAAACAGCTTTCACGTGCGATGCCTAAAAAGAATGCTTGGCTTTGAGTGGCAGGTCAAAATACAAACACTGAGGTACTGGAAAGAGCAGGTTCTACAACAGTCATTTCCATGCTCAGTCTACGAAGGCTCAGGTGGCTGGATCACACACGGAGAACAGAGAATGACAGAGTCCCTAAGGACATCCTTTATGGTGAATTAAATACAGGAAGAAGATGTCGAGGCCGACCTCTAATACGGTATAAAGATGTGTTCAAGCGGGACATGAATGATACAGGGATTGGGGTGTACTCATGGGAACAAAATGCTATGGACCTTGTTGTGTGGAAGGGCATATCAAGAAGGGAAATGGAGGGAAGAAAGGGTGAGAGCTAAGCGTCTGAAAATAAACGGATTAAACACAAGGTTGACAACAATGGTCCTGAAATCCCATGCCATCATTGTGGAAGTCTTCTTGACACGGGCGGGTCTTGCTAGTCACACTCGCCATCGCCACGGGCTGTGAGTCCCAAGCCTCCTCATAGCGCAATATAACATTATCATTTGGAAAGACGGAAAGGTGCCAATCAATCTTCAATCAGTTTTGTGAAGCACCCATAATAAAATTTAGTTTACGATTAGTTTTTTTAAACGTCATTGCATCTATTTACATTATGACTAGTTTTGTAAAGCAGGCTGGTGGTAAAATTTAGCACACGACTATGTTACTCACGGACAAACTCCAAAGCTCCGGTGACTAGAGAACAAGATGCTGTCGCGCGCCCACGTGGGTAAATACACTGATATAGTGAGGGTGTGGGTTTGAACCTTAACAATGCCCACCCACGTGAGAAACTGGACTATTATCTAAGCTATGTTGATCCTAGACAGTCTTGGATAGCCAAGAAAACAGCGAGTGGCTCGTTCCATGAAATGAAAGTTGCTGTACTTGTATCCACAGGAGTAGGAGAAGGGATAGATAGATATCTGGATACACCCACTGTGATATAATCCAGGTGCTCAGTTAACCCCTCTGACTGTTCTCCTCTCCTGGCATTACTTAGAAGCCCCCATCAAGTGATTTAAATATTTGTTAGCTGAAGTAAACTAATATGCACAAAGACACTTGAACCTAAGTACACAATTTACTCAACTATGTTGTAACAACATCAAACATGATTTATTTGAATAAATCGAAATTAAAATGAACTTGTTTAGGCTAGTAGAGTTGAAATGATGTGAATGATGAAATCATAAAGGTATTGGAAAGTAACAACATTTGGACAGTTCTCGGCTTGAGACCCTGCCTATCTTTTCCAGTTTGTCGTCGTCACTGCTTTCATGCAGGTCGTTACACTCAGACGGTCGGCAAATAATGGATGCCTACTAGTCCCTGCCCAATGTGGGAACTGGAAAATGAAGAAACAAGCGCATATTTGTAGTATCTGCTCTAGATGTACACTAAGCATGTATATTATAATAACATCAAACATGTTTATTTAAATAAAACATTTCATCTCTCCCTCATGTTCACATTCACTCCTGTCCAATTTAGAAGGGCTTATGTCTCACATTCCACCCGTTACATTTTCTGCCTTCCTCTACACAAGTCCTGTAATGATAGTCAAGTCTTCTACGTCAGATGCCATCTCTCGTACAGACTCAAATGACAATCAGTCAGACAGAACCAGTTCTGAAATCTATGCTTGGAACAATGGACGCGCCCAGAATGCTAACAATAGTTCTGGGGCGAATCAATTACAAATCTCATGGATTTACTCTCCGGGATCAATCTCCGCATTAGCCTCCCGAGAGTTAAACACATTTCAGTGTGTTAGCTGTGTGTAATACAGATTCACATTAACCACACGTGAAAAGATTGCCAAAGTTATCTTCACGCTTGTGATTTCAAAAACATGATAGTTCATTAAATTCCAATGGTAACATCAACATTCAGGTTTTACAACATTGAAACACATGTGCACAAAAAAACATCATGACACTATCAAATAGGAAATAAAGCAATGTGACAGTGCCCTACGAGAATGAAGAAATGTCCGCCTAGGAGTATTCCAAAGTGATGAAGACACACTTGAGCACAAAGACAGTTAGATTTCTATCACAAAATATAGATTTGAACCTAATTTCGTTCTTACCTGGAAAATGAAACCACAATGCCAAAAGTTCTGTCTCAAGCTTAGGTTAAGCCCAACAGATAGCATGTGCTGGACAGAGTCTCCTTTACCAGACCTAGAGTTCACCCCTTTATAACTTTTATTAAGCTCCTCCTACATTACGCCTAAAACCATTCTCATTCAAGGATGTCACAGCTCCTCACTGTGGGTGTATATTCACTGTCAGTCAGTGACTGTACAACAATTGTTTGAATTCCCACGCTAGGATCTCCTGGTCAATTCATCTGACCAGAGCAAAAAGGCCAAGTCACACCTCCAGCCTACTTCACCTGTCATCACAATAAAATCAGACTTTGTCAATTCTTCTGCCCACACTTTCGGTTCCCTGTGTCAATATTGACGATCTGACCGGCACTCCAGTTTAGGTAACCTCAGGGGGAATTAAACACAATTAGCCAGAGTTATCTACTCCTAATGGTCTGGCTAGGAGATAAATATCTGACACCAACAGATGGTGTGCAAATCTGCAGACAGTAAGTCTGGGCTGGTCAAAATCACAGGCGTCACAAAGACTACCTTAACACTTTACATCTGGGAAAGAGTCTCAGTGTTTGATATTATCAACAGTCCCGGAAAATTAAATGTTTGTTCATGTCGCCTACTTAGATTAGGGATGTATCCAAAACCATTTATTTCTTTATACTTCGAAATACAAAGGAATAAAAGTAGGTTAAGGAAAGACATTCTGAAGTCAACGAGCGTATTGTCACAGATGCATAGACGTGTCGTAATTGTAACAGACTCTGAAAGCATGCTGAGAAAGGTGAAGACAGGTATGCTTCTAGCAGAGTGGCAAGCTTTACTTGAAAGGTCACGGGTAGTGAGCATACTGTCGATCATTTCTCTAGGCCATGCCGGCGTGATGGGTAATGAACAGGCAGACAGACTGGCTGGATCTGCACCACTGGGTGGTGATTTGATACATGACAAGGCAGATGTGGTCAAGGCCCTTTGGCAACAAGCAACAGAATCAGTAGAAATAAAAGATTGTTATGGCCTAGAGATAATGAGGCACCTGGGTGTAACCAGCGGATCTGGCCTGCTGACTACACTCAGAGGAAAGACCAGACGGACATATAACCAGATTGTGACCGGTACCATCAGTATTAGAACTCTGCGCTGGCTGATGAAGATGAGGACGGAGCATGCATGGGAATGCCCTGAGTGCTGTGATGTCAATTCTTGCCTCAACTCAGACTCTAACACTTACATTTTCTTGAAGCTCTGTTGCATCTGCTGATGTAGAACTAGTTCACAAAGCACTTGTAAATCTGGTAAGAGTTTCACCTGCTGATAATTGTGTTTTGCTTCTCTCTTGAATGAAAAGAAAAGAAAAACAGCCTGACTCATTATCTCTGTGTTGGCACTCAGCTGTTCTTTCTCGTACCTGTTTTCCTTCCTGTCTTGTGTTCGAGTACGTTTTCTATGTATTTGATTTATTTTAGTTTTGCTTTTTTTTTTTTTTTAATCCAGGGTTGTTTGTTGTTGTTGTTTTTCTTGTTGTGGTTCTTGATTCGTTTCATCATTTCAGCCGATTTATAAATGTTAAAGAACTATCTGTAAATTGTTAGGAAGTGTTGTTAACTGGTAAATCCGCATTGGTAAATTGTAAAGTAACGCCGAGAAATAGTAAAGAAACACTAGCAAGTGATGAAAGAGACATTCTCCGTAATGTCCTGACCACACAGTTTGTCAAAGTTAGTTGCGTATCCTTTACAAGACGTTATAGAACCTACCCTGGAATTTTTTAAGGCTTTTCTGGTTTTTCTAGGCACATTTACGTTCAGTATTTTGAAGCTGACTCCTCAATGATCGGCTACCGGTGTCACTATCGAAACTAACGCATGACGGTCTGCTGCCAAATCGCCTACAGCTGGCAAGTCGACAAGCACCGCATTACGGCAGCATCTAATCTATCACTAATGTGTCCTTTTATCTTTCTACTTCTTGCTATGAGTGCCTTTAAATGCATTGTCTGTTTATTATATATAACTTTTAGTCTACAGACGCCGACTCATCACACAGACACCACACAGACATCACACAGACACCACACAGACATCACACAGACATCACACAAACACCAGTAAAACAGCCGTAGAATATTAACACAGCCAGCTCCGGCAGAAAAGGTCAATGTGTCGGAATTTTCCGCTTTTGCTAAAAATAAAAATAATATTGTCTAGGCAGAACAAGAGAAAAGGGAGCAAACGAGGGGAAGAGAGAAAGATTGAAAGAGAGTGAGTGAGTGAGAGAGAGTGAGAAAGTGCGAGAGAGAGACTGAAAGAGAGAGTGACAGAGAGAGAATGGGAGAAAGAGAGAGACAGAGAGAGAGAGAGACAGACAGACAGACAGACAGACAGACAGACAGACAGACAGACAGACAGACAGACAGACAGACAGACAGACAGACAGACAGACAGACAGACAGACAGACAGACAGACAGACAGACAGACAGACAGACAGACAGACAGACAGACAGACAGACAGACAGACAGACAGACAGACAGACAGACAGACAGAGACAGTGAGATTGTGCGAGAAAGAGAGACAGACAGAGAGAGAGACAGAGAGAGACAGAGAGAGACAGAGAGAGACAGACATAGAGAGAGTGAGAGAGTGCGAGAAAGAGAGACAGACAGTGATAGAGAAAGAGAGAGACAGACAGAGAGAGACAGACAGAGACAGAGAAAGACAGAGAGAGACACAGAGAGACAGAGTGAGAGAAAGAGAGAGAGAGTCAGAGAGAAAGAGACAGAGAGAGACAGACAGAGAGAGACAGAGAGTCAGAGAAAGAGAGAGACAGAGAAAGACAGAGAGAGAAGAAAAGAGAGAAAGAGAGAGACAGAGAGAGATAGAGAGAGTGGGAGAGAGAGTGAGAGAGAGAGAGTCAGAGAGAGAGAGACAGAGGGAGAGACAGAAAGAGACAGAGAGAGAGACAGAGACAGAGAGAGAGACAGAGAGAGATAGAAAGAGAGATACAGAGAGAGTGAGAGAAAGAGAGCGAGTCAGAAAGAGACAGACAGAGAGAGACAGAGAAAGAGAGAAAGAGAGAGAGACAGAGAAAGACAGAGAGAGAAGAGAGAGAGGGAAAGAAAGAGACAGAGAGATACAGAGAGATACAGAGAGAGACAGCGAGAGTGGGAGAGAGAGTGAGAGAAAGAGAGAGAGTCAGAGAGAGACAGACAGACAGACAGACAGACAGACAGACAGACAGACAGACAGACAGACAGACAGACAGACAGACAGACAGACAGACAGACAGACAGACAGACAGACAGACAGACAGACAGACAGACAGACAGACAGATAGAGACAGTGAGATTGTGCGAGAAAGAGAGACAGACAGAGAGAGAGACAGAGAGAGACAGAGAGAGACAGAGAGAGACAGACATAGAGAGAGTGAGAGAGTGCGAGAAAGAGAGACAGACAGTGATAGAGAAAGAGAGAGACAGACAGAGAGAGAGAGACAGAGACAGAGAAAGACAGAGAGAGAGACACACAGAGAGACAGAGAGAGTGAGAGAAAGAGAGAGAGTCAGAGAGAAAGAGACAGAGAGAGACAGACAGAGAGAGACAGAGAGTCAGAGAAAGAGAGAGACAGAGAAAGCCAGAGAGAGAAGAAAAGAGAGAAAGAGAGAGACAGAGAGAGATAGAGAGGGTGGGAGAGAGAGTCAGAGAGAGAGAGTCAGGGAGAGAGAGACAGAGGGAGAGACAGAAAGAGACAGAGAGAGAGACAGAGACAGACAGAGAGACAGACAGAGAGAGATAGAAAGAGAGATACAGAGAGAGTGAGAGAAAGAGAGCGAGTCAGAGAGAGACAGACAGAGAGAGACAGAGAAAGAGAGAAAGAGAGAGAGAGACAGAGAAAGACAGAGAGAGAAGAGAAAGAAGGAAAGAGAGAGACAGAGAGATACAGAGAGATACAGAGAGAGACAGAGAGAGTGGGAGAGAGAGTGAGAGAAAGAGAGAGAGTCAGAGAGAGACAGAGGGAGAGACAGAGAGAGACAGAGAAAGAGAGAGACAGCGAGACATAGAGAGATTCAGAGAAACAGAGACAGACAGAGAGAGAGAGACACACAAAGAGAGAGAGAGAGAGAGAGAACGAAAATACAGGTGAAGCTGCAGCTGCTGTCATTGATGTTTATGATATACTGGCGTGTGTGAGACGGTTGCTAAGCAACCGATGCAGGAAACAGCTACTGCGGGGAATAGTATTTTCCAACCTTTAGGAGGTGGAATCCCACATAAGTACTCGTATATGGCAACAGCCCCCCCCCCCCCCCTCTCCCACTCTCCTTGAATATATGTTAAGAGCCCACCCCCACCCTCTTTCCCACACCTATGTGAGTATATGGCAACCCCCCCCCCCCCCTCACCCATTTTCTCCGTCCCCTCCCAACATAACATGATGGGTTTAAAAAGAGGATAATAACTAAAAATTCCAAGTGCCGTAAACACTAACATGGAGAACAACACGCACATAATTCTAAATGTCAGATAACAAACGTAACGGTCAGAAAGAACAGGTATTGAGGTGTCCAAATATCATTGTCATGATTGACACTGTTTTTGTCCAGATGATCTCTGCTATTGTTGGCCTGATGTTGGACAAGGCACAATAGAGTTCACTCTCCACACTAGGCTGGCAGCGCTGGTTTGTTTTCATGACTATTCAAGCTGAAAATCCGAATTATTACAAGTACATAAGCATTCTTCTTTTCTTCTTTTTCTTCATCGTTCCGAACCCTTGATTATCATTGCTGCAGATATCACCCGCCTCTATTCATCTCTCTGGTTGGGCCTTCTCTTTTCAGTTGGTGACATCAAGTTTTTGCAGGTCTGTATGGATATTATCTCTCCATCGTCTTCTTGGTCTTCCTCTTGGTCTATGACCATTCATCTCCCTTGTGTATACAGTTTTTTACTTCTTTGTCATCTGACATTCTTTCAATATACTCGAACCAGTTTAATCTATTAGCTCTCATGATGCCAGTGATCAGTGGGGATTTAAACAGATTATGAATTTCGTTGTTGCTTCTCACTCTCTATTCCAAGCTGTTTGCATCTTTGATGGGTCCAAAGATTCGTCGTAAGACTCTGTTTTCGATGAAAACCTGTAATAAGGCTTCATCTCTTTTAGTTGTGTCCAAGTTTTCATAAGCATTAATTTTTTTTTTAATTCCTCCCTTCCCCCCCCCCCCCCCCAACCCCTTTTTTTTTTAAAGTTCCCCCAAGCGTTGGAGAAACACTAACCTAGAGAATGAGACGTGGAAGTAAAAACGGAACTTCTGCGTGATGCAGGCTAGTCTGCCTGGCGGGAGGGGAGTGGGGCGGGGAGGTTAGTGACAATTTTTGCAGACAGAGATATTGTCTTATGTGTGAATATCATCATTACTGATGAATATGCATTGTAGGTATTTTGTATGTGTTTTTGCATGTGATGCCGTTTGTAAGTATTGTGTCTGTTTTGCAAGTCCACACACGTTCCCCATTAAAAATTAAATTCATACATGCATCAAATAAAATTAGTCCTCAGCCTCTTTCTAGTCTAGGATATGGTTGTATTCACTTGAAACATAAAGTGACAAATACAATATTGCTGAGATGAATTTCGTACTAGGCTGGCAAAAACAAAGGAAATACATATTTTATATTTTGCAAGCCGTTTTTGTCTGAAGCCTGTTTGTTCCTCTCTTAGCCTTTCATCTATAGACTTTTCCAATCTCTCAGGTAACAAGCTACCAAGTTATTACAATCAGACAGATCCCCTTTTATAGGCAGTTTGAAATTTACTTTAAATATTTTGGGACAGTTTTCGGGTCAGGATGAGAAATGTTAGAGAAATAAACACACCATGTGTTCAAGGAAACCGGGTCACATGACAACAAGCAACAACATTTGAAGGAAACTTCTGTTTGTCAAGCCAAATCTAACCAGTGCTGTTTGTATTTTGGCAAACTTATGCTGCCACTGTCAAACTTAAACTAAAATTACTGTGCGCAAAATAAAAAGAACAGAGATGGGGTATCTAAGAACAGCTGTTGGAATAATACAAAGTCAGAAAGTTAAGAAATTAGATAAAGACTAAGCCTAAAATCAGTCATGTGTTAAAAGCAACAAACAGATGCCATAGTTTTGGCTTTCTGATGAAAATGCCCTGGAACGAACCTCCACACACACAGCCACGCTGAAGAAATACGGTGGGCACAGAGCAAGCAGAAGACCAAATCATCTTCATCAAGTGCCCTGCAGACTGGCGTGGACGATCTTGCGTCTCCACAATCTGCGATCCGCAGCTGTGTGTATCAGTTCATGTGTTGACATCCCTCCATGCCAGGACAAAAGACTGTCAAGAATCTTCTCAAGCTGTCTTCCCACCGTCTCTCTTATTCCATAGATCTTTCCAGTGGTTCACAACACACTCCAGTTTCTCTCTTCTCATAACATGACCAAAAAATTATGACTGTCTCTTTCTGATAAAGACCACATAAAACAAGGAGTAATGGCGTCAAGGGCAGCCTTCGGGAAATAAAGAAAACAACGCGTTAGAAATAGCACATCGCCCGCAAACCCCCACATCTGTCCCTCCCAACACTTCAATAAAGTAACTAGAGGGATTGAAGAAGCAGAAGCAGAAGACGAAGGGAGATAACCTGCTAATGTATCAATAGATTTTTCTATAGAGCTGTAAACTTCCTTTTCCAAATTAGTTACGCAATCAAAACTTTATTTTAAATCTGCTTAACTTGAACTTTTGAACATAGGTACGGGTTTACTTAAACACAAACCAAAATAGGAGGCAGCTAAAACCCCTTCATCGGCACATGAACATTATACATGAATATGCAATACCACAAATTTTAACTAGAATACGCCAATTGCAGTGTGCGTTGTGTTATAGGGATCATAATAAATACAATTTAGATTATTCATAATCTGGATAAAACATCACAACGGCAACATCAGGACTACTATACTGCAGTTTTGGTGCCTATTAAAAAAGGCAAGATGACAAAAAGACAACAACAGCGTATACAAAATAATTGAACTGGAGTATACTACGTAAGTAAAGTAACGGACCCTTCTTCGCGCATTTAGGCGTATAGGGCATATATGGCTACATAAACTTTTATAGACATATCGGCACAAGATGGGTGATGTGGTCAGCATCTCGCCGTCCGCCTTAATTCCCGGGACTGCACCCGGTACCCACTCAAGTCTGGGTCGACCTGGGAGCCAAGGTCATATTTGAAAAAAAAAGTCCGGCTCCTTCGGGGAGCGAACCCACGACCTTTCGATCCGCGGCGAGCCTCTAGCCGCTCCGCCAGGGGGACTCCTGAGTAGACTATAAGGCAGACATAAAACACTTGGAGTCACAGGTTAACAGCATAAATACAATCACAAAGATTAGTGGAGACGGGTGATTTCTGCAGCAGTGAACCTCTAAGAACTAGGTATACTGAAGAAGAAGAAGAAGAAGAAGAAGAAGAAGAAGAAGAAGAAGAAGAAGAAGAAGAAGAAGAAGAAGAAGAAGAAGAAGAAGAAGAAGAAGAAGAAGAAGAAGAAGAAGAAGAGGAAGAGGAAGAAGAAAAAGAAGAAGAAGAAGAAGAAGAAGAAGAAGAAGAAGAAGAAGAAGAAGAAGAAGAAGAAGAAGAAGAAGAAGAAGAAGAAGAAGAAGAAGAAGAAGAAGAAGAAGAAGAAGAAGAAGAAGAAGAAGAAGAAGAAGAAGAAGAAGAAGAAGATAAACAGGAAGATAAACAGGAAGAAGAGGAGTTGGACGAGAATGGGGAGGAGAAAAAGAAGGAGGAGGAGGAGGAGGAGAAGAAGAAGAAGAAGAAGAAGAAGAAGAAGAAGAAGAAGAAGAAGAAGAAGAAGAAGAAGAGGAAGAGGAAGAAGAAGAAGAAGAAGAAGAAGAAGAAGAAGAAGAAGAAGAAGAAGAAGAAGAAGAAGAAGAAGAAGAAGACGAAGAAGAAGAAGAAGAAGAAGAAAAAGAAGAAGAAGAAGGAGGAGGAGAAGAAGAAAAGAAGAATGCATTTCTCTTTTCACCGTTTATAACACTCCCTCGAATTTTAAACATAGATAACAACAAAGGTGTCTGGGTGTGAACGTGAAATAAAGAACAAGCAATAAAATAAAATGGAAAACAGCGATGAAAACTCTGGCCACTTGTGCCCGTCTATCTGAAGATCCGGGGAGTTCCTGGCAGCACGTGCCTGCTCTCAGTTAACGCCTCCTAGGTAACTGCCAGCCTCAAGGGCGCCACAACCTGGTCGCTCGGCTACCTTGAACCCATGTGCAGACCTTCTCTATTTTTTTTTTTTTTTTAGTAATTGTTTCTGCATTTCATTTTATTCTTACAGTCCATTAGGGGAGCTGCGTGGTCTCAGGCATGTAGTAATTACCCCTGGTCTCTAGGAAGTGAGATCGGACGCGCGTGTGTATTGTTGCGCAGGAAAAAATTCCCTTCGAAGTTGGAAATCGAAATGAGCAGCCTAACGGCGCTGCCCGGACAAAATTTAGAGTTAAAAATCTACCCAAAGTATTTCAGGATCCTCGAGCCTGTGTACTGTGCTGAGCTTCTTCTTAATCAGATTTGAGTTAGAAGAAGAACGGAGCACTTATAGTTTACACTCATTGCCATGATGTTGATCCGTTGTTTAAAACCTCAAACATCAAACCTCAAAGTCTAAGCCGTGCGGCGTTGATAGTCATGTCTGTCCACAACCTTCTATCTCTTGTACTTTCACGTAACTCTGGGACACATGATCCTCCATGCCATAATGTCAAACTGTCCAGCATATGTTCTCTTGGTCTCCCACTCCCCCCCCCCCCCTCCAGTTTTCCTACTGTCACAATGTACTCCAGTTTTCTCCTTCTCATCACATAATCAAAGAATTGTAGACCCTCTCTTTCTGATATGGGCAGTCAGTTCTTTTCGTAAGTCACTTTCTTTCAAGACATCTTCATTACTCTCTTTTATCTGTCTAGTGTATTCTCATCACCCGTCTATGTGGTTTTATGCAGCTTCCAAATAATTGTTCACTAATCTAGCTCACTAATCTACCAACCGCCAGTGTGTCACCGGGGCCCTCACGGGAAGCAAAGAATATTGACACTGCACCCTACCAGGCATGTCGTAAGAGGCGACTGAGGGTAGGGTTGGGCTTGCAGTTGTCTACCTCATCCTGTAAAAACCATAGCCACAAAAACCAACCAACCATGGATAAGTCAAAAAGAGAAGCAAGTAAAACCCAGCCAACAAAGATGAGAACACATGGAGAAGAGAGCTAAAGAATGAAGTTAGACAGATGGGAAAGACATGGGGAGAGCTCCATGCAAGTGCGAAGGATAGAACGACTTGGCGTGAGTTGGTTGAGGGCCTATGCTCCATTGGGGTATAGAAAGGCAGAAGAAGAAGAGGAAGAATCTACCAACTGTCTACGATTCACTTCCACTTATCAAGAGAGGATTCATTTATCTTTTAAGAATTCTCTTTCTCGTCTCAATTGACAAAAAAAAAATTACTTTTAAAATAATCATTTTTGTTTGTAAAATACTGTCTTTGCTTGGGCTGTTATACATTTAACTTCTCTAATATATCATCCATCTGATGTTATCAGGGTGCTCAGGTACTTACTTAAACATATCAACTTGCTTGGGCTGTTATACATTTAACTTCTCTAATATAGCTTCCATCTGATGTTATCAGGGTGCGCAGGTACTTACTTAAACATATCAACTTGCTGGAGGTTTGTCCCATTTACTTTGACGTTCCATTTTGGAATATCTGTTTTTCTACTGTTCAAACTAAGTTCAATGCTTTCACTTTCCGTTACAATTATACTCCTATCCATCATTTTTGCAGCTGTGTTTCATTTTCAAAATTATATCCTATTATTTCGAATATACTATTGTATTTGGTTTGTTTTTGTTGGTCGGCATATAAGTACAATAAGATTATTATTTTGTTATTATTATTATTACACGCTTATATAAGGCTTAGACCCCTCAAGCCCTCCACCCCTAGGAAATTATGAGGACTAGGGAACCCCCCCCCCCACCCCCCTCCCCCACCTGTCTTTTCTTCCAGTTATTTTTGTCAAAAAAAGATATAAAACCGAACACAAAGTGTATCAGCAAGCTTCACAATATAACAAACAAAACTTGAACGTTGCGGCTATGAAGCCTTCATCAGCACTTACAAAAATCAATCAATACCACACAAATACACAAAATCACTTAGCATAGTATCTGGAAGTAGCCAAGTCGATACTTGCCAGCAGACTGGGTGGAGAGGTGAAGTAATTTTTGTCGGCGCCCCTGGCTTGCCTTGTCTTCTCCTGCAACATTCTGCCCGGTTTATCTGCATTTTGTTTCCTCTGTTTGTTTTGTTTTGCTTCCTTCAGCCAGCAGGCTTGAAGACAGAAGGTGGGTGGTGTGACGGAGGAGTGCAGCTGCAGTGTTTCTGTAATAGTGCGCTGGAGTGAAAAAGGAGCGTTTTTCGTGATGCAGATCCCGAGAGGTGGAGGAAGTGAACTTTTATCTTAATGCAAGAGGAGACGTACTGACACAAAGAAAATATTGGGGAAGATGTATGTGGAAGAGGGAGGGAGGGGGCGAGCGAGGCTCTACTTCTTCTGTTTTTTATGCCCTGATGGAGCATAGGCTCTCCACCAGTTCACTCCAAGTCAATCTATCCTTTGCTATTGCATGCAGCTCACCCCATGCCCTCGCCATTTTTCAAAACTTCAGTCTCTAGTTGACTTCTCCGCGTATTTTTGATCTGCCTTTATTTCTATGCCCCTGTGGGTTCCAGTGTGGGTTCTAGTTCTTTTGTTCTGAGTTTTTCTCAACGTGTATCCAACGCCAGTGTCATTTTGACAGACCCCTTAAAATTTACTTGAGCTGGAGACGCTCAGCGGGGTTAAACTTCGCCTAAGTGCGCAATAAAATTATGTGCTGAATAATAATTAAATACATGCCCGGAAAATCGGTTTGTGGACATATTGTGAACAACCTGTGATTTGCTCATGATATCATTTTGATCACTGAAAATTAAATTTAACTGCAACACATGACGGACATAACTGTAATGGAAAGTCAAAAACAAGGGTCTTAGTTTGAACAGCAGAAAAGTAAAAGTAATGTTAACTACAAACAAATTAGACCCTCACAATGCAATATCAAAGTAAATGGGACAATCCTGTAGCCAGCTGATTCCTTTATTGTTAAAACTAACTACTTCTTTATATAATCATGATCATAACTTTTTTGTTAAAACCAACTTCTTTATAGTCATTACCTTTTTTGTTAAAGCTAACTTTGTCTTTACAATCATCATCTTAACTTTTGTTGTTAAAACTATCGTCTTCTTTAAAACATCTTCATAACTTTTACTGTTATGAGTTAAGATCCAATATTATAGCACTCGCGGCATTTCCATAAGCGCTCCGCTCCCATCTTCAGCAGCAGACGATGGGATCCATTTCCAATGGCACCAGCAACAGTCTAAATGTAGGTTACTCTCCTCTATATTGTCCTCAATGCTTCTTCGTCTACGTCTTTTTCTTTTCTTTTTCTTCTTCTTCTTTTATTTACTCCTCCTCCTGCTCCTTCTTCTTCTTCTTTTTTTTTTCCTTCTTCTTCTTCTTTTACTTACTCCTCCTCCTTCTTCTTCTTCTTCTTCTTCTTCTTCTTCTTCTTCTTCTTCTTCTTCTTCTTCTTCTTCTTCTTCTTCTTCTTCTTCTTCTTCTTCTTCTTCTTTCTTCTTTTCTTCTTCTTCTTCTTCTTCTTCTTCTTCTTTTTTTTATTTTTTCTTCCTCCTCCCCCTTCTCTTCTTCTTCTTCTTCTTCTTCTTCTTCTTCTTCTCTTCTTCTCTCTTCTTCTTCTTCTTCTTCTTCTCTTCTTCTTCTTCTTCTTCTTCCTTTCTTCTTCTTCTTCTTCTTCTTCTTTCTTCTTCTTCTTTCTTCTTACTTCTTCTTCTTCTTCTTCTGCTCCTTCTTCTTCCTCTACCCCCCACCACCCACCACCCCCCCCCCCACCACTACCCACCCCCACCCCCACCACCACCCCCCCCACCCCCCCCACCCACCAAAAACAAAAACACCCCCCCCCCCCCCCCACCCCACACACCACCCACCACACCCCCACCCCACCCCCCACCCCACACACCACCCCCCACACACACACCCCACACCCCACCCCCCACCCCACACCACACAACCCCCCCACAAACACACCCCCACCACCACCAAACCAAAACCCCCCCACCCCCAAAACCCACCCCACCCCCACCCCCACCACCCAACCCCCCCCACCCCCACCCCCACCCAAAAAAACACACACCCCCACCACCCCCCCAACCACCCCCACCAACACAAAACAAACAACACCCACCCCACCACCA
>CAJHNH020000869.1:0-17500 GCA_905116865.2 Candidula unifasciata | reverse complement strand
GATTATCATCATCATCGTCATCGTTATTGTCATCATGATTATCATCGTCATCATTGTTATTGTCATCATGATAATCATCATCATTATCGTCGTTATTGTCATCATGATCATGATCACCATCATCGTTATTGTCATCGTGATAATCATTATCATCATCATTGTTATTGTCATCGTGATAATCATCGTCATCGTTATTGCCGTCATGATCATGATCACCATCATCGTTATTGTCATCGTGATTATAAACATCACCATCATCATCGTTATTGTCATCGTGATTATAATCATCACCATCATCATCGTTATTGACATCGTGATTATAATCATCACCATCATCATCGTTATCGTGATTATAATCATCATTATCATCATCGTTATTGTCATTGGGATTGTAAACATCATCATCATTCTCATCACGAAACTGGCCCTCCGTAGATAGTTGCCCTCGTCACGGCACACCCAGAAAGCCGTTCAGTCAAAATTTTCGTCTCGTGAACTGTCATGCCCGCTGTGCCCTTCATATCCTGTATACAACGCAATGATGGTGGATCACTGCCTCTTCAAGAAACCTGCCCGTCCCTCTAGCGTAGTTGGCTAAACCGGATTGCGCGGTGAGCGGGTGACGAACTCCTTGTGGTCCGGGTTCACTCCCGGGGGTGGGCAGAAAAGCCACATTTCTCCCAGATGTACGGTATTTAAAATGGAATCAAGGCCGAAAGGTTGCGATATCCATAATACCGAGCCTAAGGGTTAACAACTCATGGCTTCTGGATACTAAAACAAACAAACAAACTTCAAGAAACCTATAACACCCTCCCCTCCCCTCCCACCCCCCCCCCACTCCCTCACCCACAGTTTTCATTCACTCAAAATCATTATGACTGTTTAGGGCCGAAGGCTTAGGAGTTACGCACGCGCTTCGTAATGCCAGGGTGCCGGGTTTGATTTTCAGCTTCGAGTCACGCGCCCTGCGTTGGTTTTCACAGGGTTATCGAGAAGTCGACCGCCCAGAATTCCATAATAAACCTAAATTTGCCTAGTAAAACCACAATAGCCAATTTCGGGGTTGGGTCTGTAACGTCCTGTAAAGGATACGCAACTAACACTAGGGCCGAAGTAAAAGCTGACGTGGTGTAGTCACTAGACCCTCGCCTGTGCATCGGAAGGTCGTGAATTCAGGTCCAGACAAAGCCGGACTTTGTCAACATTTCCTTAAATGAGTACCAAGTAAAATCCTGGAAAGTAAAATGTTGCGAGTGTGTTGCCGACCGCATCAAATACCAAGTGCCGATTGGTCAATAAAATTGTGTGTCTAGCCCTATATGTCCAATGTGCCTGAGGGCATGAAAGAAAGTCCTAAATGTTTTGCTTTACTTTTTGCTAAACTTATTCCGAGAAGCGAACCTGTTATGAGCCAGTCCCACACCCTGTTCGCGATCCACCCTGGTGTGGCGGTTAGTCGCTTGCCTGCAGATTAAAAGGACGTGCGCTTAAATCCGCCTGCAAGTGGATTTTTTTAGGGGGTGGGGGAGAGTTGCAGATATGACCTCGGCTCATAGGTCGATATAGGCTTCATATGCCCGACGCGCCACTACGGGGACCTATCTTCACATCAAGAAGAATATTTAGTATTTTTCCTCTTCAGAAAAATGTATACATTGTAAAAACTAAGGAAAGCAAAGAAGGAAGTTTTTCCCTCTTTTGTTCCTGGGCCCTAGGTGTGGGGAAAACAAGAATAGATCTACTGCCTCCCAAATAAGCATGTCGTAAGAGTCGACTAACTCGGAGTTTTATTTGAAGTCTGAGTGCATCTGCCTAAGCTATCTTTGCGTCCTTTTTAGGACGATATTTTTCTTTATTTGAAGCCCTACTCTAGCTCTTGCCAGGGGCCGCAATATAGCCTGGCCATAAATATGGCCTAAAGGTTAAACACGGTTTCTGGGACCTCTGCACGGTGATCCTCACCAACATGGTGGCACATTATGTCATCGGGTGTTTATCGCTTGTGTGATGTCCTAGTGGGGTAGAAAGTCTGTCAGTCAGACAATGTGAGTACAAATAAGTCAGATCTATAAAATCAATGTGCGCGCAACACTTAGGTTCTGGTACAAGACCACAGTCCAGAGATGGACGAACAACCAGACTTCTCCGCCGTAATTTAGATCTAGTGAAAGCGAAGAAAAAGAAGAAGAAGACGAAATAAAGCAGATTATTTTCTATCTCATGTTCCTATTATCCTATAGATTTATTATTTATTCCACATTGGCTGCTTCCACAGAAAGAAACAGCACGTGACCAGAATTACATTTATCGTGACTAACTATAAAATACCCCGCTTAAATGTACCACGCCGAGATCTGGGCACCATCTCTGAGACCGTGCACAGACTGAAGATGTAACATTTATGTCTCTTTTATGTGGTCCCTTTGTCCGGGTTTTGGTTCCGTAAATACGAGATGTCTACGGAATCGTGACAAACGATTGTTCAGAACGTACGTTACTAGTACACCCCAGGGCAAGTCATAAAACACTGTGAATGACAGATCTGGGTTGCGTTCAATTAAATAGAAAAGATGGGTAGAAGATTTCAAAGGTGACCTCTACAATGATATAATCAAGGTTGCCATGAATGATATGGATACTGAGGTGATTCGTGGAAACCGGGTTTCGTGTTTCGTGCTGTGTGGAGTGGGAAAACCCTGAAGGGAATAACTATAATGGAGAAGATGGTTGCAGAAAGGTAAAGATCAGGGCGTCTCCAATGAAGCAAGTTAAATAAATGATATGACAATAATGTTCCTTTTTTTTTTTTTCATCACGTTCACCGGCTGTAAACTCCAGCAACAATTTATGGTTGTTCGTCTACTTCTGGACTTTAGTCTTGTTATAGAAACTAAGTGTTGTGTACGCATCCGTTTCACAGGTCTGACTCATCTGCATGCAGACTGTTCTTTCCCTGTCCCTCAGTTAGATGTAAACCTACTTCGAAAGAAGCTCCCAATTTGTCGACTTACGAAATGCTTTTTTGGCAGGCATTGGGTCTATTCTTGTTTTCCTAACAATGGGGTCCCGGAACCCAAATGGGGAAACAATGGTCCTAAAATCCTACGATCTAATTAAAAAAGGCAGTGTCGTAATGCCAACTTCTCAGGCTGGATTCAGCTGCAAGCGATTCGGCAGCAAATTGTTTCGAGCTGTTTCCGACAATAGTTTTGTCAGACAAGAACGGATTGCAACACTTAGCACTTCGCGAATGTCTGCTCTAACCTTCATCTTTGTGCGAGGTGATGCTGGTGTTTAAGGGAACGAGCGTGCAGATCATCTTGACGATACTGCGATTTCTATGACTGGTCCAGTATTGGACAAAAGCGATGTTATCAATGCCATGCGCAGCACTTACCGTACCGAGGAGCACGCCAAATGACTCCGTATCCCTCTCTAGGCTGATGGACATGAGTGTCATAAGTCGTTTTACACTTATGGATCTACTGAGAAGGAGATCGGAGTGTTTGATGCCTCAAAGTGCTTAGAAGTATGGTCGCGAGGGCTCTTACTGATACTTGCCCAGGGACAGTATTCGTCCCAACGAAATTCAACACAATTCAGTTTGACGCTAAGGTCAGTGTGATTTGAACAATCAAACATTTCTCAATCAAAGTAAGTGTGAAAACAATCCAGAGCTCCGACTACAGCTGGACAACGATGACAGTAACAAGCCAATTCCGCATGTGTAACTCTTCCAACTGAATAACACCAAGGAGTGAACGTACCCAATGTTTATTTCAATTTCAATGCAGATAATGCGAGCGAAAATGAATACGTGCAAATAACTCACCAATGTGCAATATAACGCTAATCCTTTCTAGCGTCTTCACACTCGCTCTTAACTAAGATTATACAAGATATCTAATCACAGCTAATTTGGCATCAAGACACTTCTATAGGTCATCGCACCGGCCTTGGACAACATTACCGGGTTTTTCCACCAGTTCTAATATGCAGCAGAAAATACAAATGAGCTAGAATAAGTCGACACTTCCAAAGTACAATAGGAACGCTGATTTCAGTTCTCTTGCAGTCTCTTGAGAACTACAGCTCAGATCTCTGACGCTTTCCGTCACAGCAGACAAGATGATCTTTGCTGTGGTATACCGAGGGAAATCCTCCACTAGGAATAAACCACACTCGGACATATACGTCCGCCTTCTCTGACTTCTTGGCCGCAACTGCTTTCGTACTCATAACAGGCCTATTTAAGGCCCAAGATTAAAGCTGATATTCATACTAGGATCCCGGGGTAAAACCCTCCGCTGGGATCTACTAGCCAGACCACACGTCCTCCTTCCTGGACTTCTTGGCCACAATTGCTTGTTGTTCGATCTCCTAACAACAACATGTAACAACTACTGACGTCCCATTTGCGCTATTCAATATTGGTGTATGTTAGGGCGCAAAATAAACGCGACACAGAGCACCTATGGATCTGTCCGGAGTGCTGTAATGATAATTCTTACTCATCACTAATAGTTTGAGTAATCGGATAATCACAGTTTTAAATTAATGACAAACGGATCACTTTATAATTGTCCCCTTCCTGTGCCAACAAATACCACACAGACCATACGTCATTGTCCTCTGCGAAAACATTGACACACACTTCAGTCTCAGCAGAGCCAATAGCAGGCACACGCATTCAATGCATAGGGCAGTCGTTTTCTGAAATCCGCAATTTACAACACAAACCACGCTAGGCACAGTAGAAAAAACACTCTAAATTATAAATGCTGCTCACAGTGTCGTGCCATGCACTGAACTCAATATCATGGCGACGCTACTATATTATTTCAGTCTACGTATAGAGGACAATGCAACGGTTAAATTTTAACTATTGTCAGAAGCAAAATCTTCCAAGAATAAAAACAGTAATTCCGCCTATCCGCCTATTTACAGGAAGTTCGATGATTTGAGCGCAGAAGTGTTCTGCAAGCAATGGCAAACCGCTACACGTAAAACTAAAACGCGAAATCGCAAACAACCAACAAGTGCCTGCTAGGATTGGTCTGTGGTCTTTTGCAGTGTAGAGCAGGGTTCTTCAACCTATTTTACACCCGCGGCCCAGCAAAAACAGGGTAACTGTTTTCGCGGCAAACTAATAACAGGGAAAATGGGTTTGCGGTTCACCAAAACCAGGGGAAATGGTTTTGCGGTTCACCAAAACCAGGGAAAATGGTTTTGCAGTCCACCAAAACCAAGGAAAATGGTTTTGCGGTTCACCAAAATCAGGGAAAATGGTTTTGCAGCCCACCTCAGAGCTAACCAAACCCGAAAAAAAAAAAAACAACAACATGGAGATAGAAGTTTATCTGATAAATCTGACATGACAAAACTCAGTTTCTAGCTAATGCGACATCTATTGTTGCTTAGAAGGTTAAAAATTATGATATGCGTGGATGGTGAGTTGTTTTTGATATACGAAGAGCTACAGTAAGATCCATTCAATTTCCTCACTTAGTTTTTATTTATTTACATTTTTTGAATCATACAAATATGAAGTACTGGAGATGATAATCCTACAGACTGGAAGAGAAAGAAAAACCGGTACTATTCAGCCTTTTCACTCTATCTCGTCGAGTGCGAGATATCTTAGGCAATTCCTTAGGCGATACTCTAGTCGTGTCACGCGTTGGTTCTTCCTAGCGATGTCATGATTTATTACGTCATCATTTGCACTGTATTTTACTTTCTTTTATTCTTCACCATCTCTCTGCCTGTGTGGAAGCGCTGTTCTTACTTGGTGACTTTGTCTTCGCCAGGAATGTTCTTGCCCTGTCAGTATTCCTGTCTCTAACCCTAACGCGTAAACAGTTGTTCAGAGAAAAGAGAGTTGCTCATTGTCGTCTGGGAGAACAGAGAGCTGTGCACTTTCTTGTGGGAGACAGTGAGTCGACCTGGTGTAACGACACCAAGACACCATTTGTTGGCCTGCTCGACATACACGGCAAACGAAGGTACGTCATAGCACTATAGGACTGTCCTGGGGAATCCCTTACGAAATCTCGCACCCGCCGAGAATGTGTGAACAAGCTAAATACTTACCCCCCCCCCCCCCTTTTTTTTTCCCTTTTTTTTCGAATAAAAAACATCCCTACCTTGTTACATGATTGGGCAGAATAGTTTGGTCCGCTAGTGGGCCGCCACCCAGGAGTTGAAGAACACTGTGTAGAGGTTATGCACCAATTTTTTTTTTTTTTAATTTTTTATTAACTGTAGGAGTTGCCACAAATTTTTACAACCATATTCTAAATGCGCATTAGCTAATGTCCTGTGTCTGCACTGGTTAGAGATCCAGAGTTCAGATAAGATGCGCCCCGCCCAAGAGTTCACACTAGGACAATTAATGGCTTTTCCTCACGACCGCTGACATTTTCAATCATGTAAATCCCTGTAAATAAATTATACCCCGTCTGTGCGAAGGGATGTCGGTGTTAATCTATAGGTCACTGCGGATCTCCTACTTTCGGGATCTGGTTAATAGAGTTCTTCTTCTTGAAGTCCATGCCGTGTGGTGTTTTCAGTCATGTCAATATCCACAACCTTGCCCGGGTCGCTAGCTCAGTTGGTTAAACATGACTGCTTAGCGACCGAGTGACGAGCTCCTTGTGGTCCGGGTTCACTCCCGGGGGTAGGCAGAAAAGCCACATTTCTCCCAGATTTACGGTATCTATCGTGGAATCAAGGCCGAAGGGTTGCGATATCCATAATACCGAGCCAAAGGACTCATGGTTTCTGGATATTTAAAAAAATCCACAACCTTCTGTCTCGTCTACTTTCAATCAACTCTGACACAGATGATCTTCCATACCATGATGTCAAACTCTCCACCATCTGTTCTCTCGATCTCCCTCTGCCTCTCCTCCCCTCTAACCTTCTCGCCGTAACGATGTACTCCAATGTTCTCCTTCTCATCACATGACCAAAGAATGTAGATTGTCTCTTTCTGATGTGGGCAATCAGTTCTCTTCGCGAGTCAGTTTCTTTCAAGACGTCTTCATTACTCTTTTTATCTGTCCAGGATATTCTCATCATTCGTCTATACAGACTAACAACTCGTACAGACAGACTAACAATTCGTACAGACTAACAACTCGTACAGACAGACTAACAACTCGTACAGACTAACAACTCCTACAGGCAAAAACTCGTACAGACTAACAAATCGTACAGACTAACAAATCGTACAGACTAACAACTCGTACAGACTAACAACTCGTACAGACTAACAACTCGTACAGACTAACAACTCATACAGACAGACGAACAACTCGTACAGACTAACAACTCATTCAGACTAACAACTCGTACAGACTAACAACTTGTACAGACAGACTAACAACTTGTACAGACTAACAACTTGTACAGACAGACTAACAACTCGTACAGACTAACAACTCGTACAGGCATTCTAACAGCTCGTACAGACTAACAACTCGTACAGACTAACAAATCGTACAGACTAACAACTCGTACAGACTAACAACTCGTACAGCCTAACAACTCGTACAGACTAACAACTCGTACGAACAACCCGTACGGAAAGACAAATAGCCCGTCTTTCTTTCTGACTTTCTTCCTTTTTTCCCGCCTTCCTTCCTTTCTCCTATGCTTATGTATTTCTTTAAACTGACAACAAAATGCACAGCCCCTTCATCTGATAGTCGTCAAACGTTTTATGGATGATGTCATGATTTGGTCGCTTTTGCAGCAGCATTACAGCTTTCTTCAGTTAACTCTTACGACATGCATGGTGTGCAGTGTACCGTGTAGCTGTATTGGCTTTCTTTTCGGTCCCCGTTTATACATGGTTGGTTATCTAGTTAGTCGTGTTATCCAGTATATATATTATTTCCTTTGGCACTTTTTAAAATCATAAAGCCCGAGAAATTTATTCCAGTTCAGGAAATTTGATAGCTACGGGGGATTTTCCCATGTTCTAAATTTAACGCTTAGATTGGGCGGGGACAAATTCACTTTTTACATTCATTTTTGAGGAAGTAAATCTAGCAAACGCAATAAAGTATCAATTTATTTTTTTGGAGGGAAAAAATAATCTTTTCAAAATGAATAAAACATGCCCAGATGATTCGAAAAAGATTGTCACTGGATAAGACGTATACAGAGAATCGTTCAATAATCTAACTAGATGATGGTTTTTTTTTTTTTTTTTTGGGGGGGGGGGGTAAAGGGGGGGGGGTGTGTTGGGCAATTCAATAAAAAGCAATAGATGATGTGATATGGCCAATTGATGAGAATGCCTCGATGAAGACACGCTGAAGACATAAAATAGGAAAAGAAAAGGGGAGAGGGGGCACGTAAATGATGAAACGATGGCAGCAAAAAAATCTTAGATAAATGAAGGCCAAACGAAGATAAATGAAGGCCAAACCCAGATAAATGAAGGCTATGTTTCTGTATACAACACGTTAGAAAGATTACACATCCCCGCTCCCTGCTAAAAACATAGCCAAGGTCATCAGACGAAGAGAGAAAAACACAAATGGACAGAGTTTGCATCACAATGTCCAGTCTAGAACGCTGTCAGTTCCAAAATATTCGTCCTTTATTTATACTATTTTATGAAATTCTTCTTCTTCTTCTTCTTCTTCTTCTTCTTCTTCTTCTTCTTCTTCTTCTTCTTCTTCTTCTTCTTCTTCTTCTTCATCGTCATCATTATCTTCTTCTTCTTCTTCTTCTTCTTCTTCTTCTTCTTCTTCTTCTTCTTCTTCTTCTTCTTCTTCTTCTTCTTCTTCTTCTTCTTCTTCTTCTTCTTCTTCTTCTTCTTCTTCTTCTTCTTCTTCTTCTTCTTCTTCTTCTTCATCTTCTTCATCGTCATCATTATCTTCTCCTTCTTCTTCTTCTTCTTCTTCTTCTTCTTCTTCTTCTTCTTCTTCTTCTTCTTCTTCTTCTTCTTCTTCTTCTTCTTCTTCTTCTTCTTCTTTTCTTCTTCTTCTTCTTCTTTTTCTTCATCGTCATCATTTTCTTCTTCTTCTTCTTCTTCTTCTTCTTCTTCTTCTTCTTCTTCTTCTTCTTCTTCTTCTTCTTCTTCTTCATCGTCATCATTTTCTTCTTCTTCTTCTTCTTCTTCTTCTTCTTCTTCTTCTTCTTCTTCTTCTTCTTCTTCTTCTTCTTCTTCTTCTTCTTCTTCTTCTTCTCCTTCTCCTCCTCCTCCTCCTCCTCCTTCTTCTTCTTCTTCTTCTTTTTCTTCTTCTTCTTCTTCTTCTTCTTCTTCTTCTTCTTCTTCTTCTTCTCCTCCTTCTCCTCCTCCTTCTTCTTCTTCTTCTTCTTGACTGACCTGACGACGTAACAAACTTTTCTCACGCCATGGTGTGCCCACAGAATAACAAGTTTTTTCTTTCTTTTTTTTCTGATTTCTGTCAAGGCATCTTTCTTTCTGTTGTCCTGCAACCAATGATGTAAAGCGTCGTAAAAGTTAGTTGTGGATCCTTTACAGGACGTTGCAGAACTAACCCCAGCAGTTTTCGGCTGTTGTGGGCTTTCTATGCAAATTTTACGTTCAGTAGTTTGCCATTGCCTCCGAACGGTCATCTTTCGGGCAGCAGAATCTATACGGGGGGCCAAAGTAGTGGAAATGGTGTCCATAGATGGGATCCAACCCGGCACCCCAACATTACGAAGCTCGTTCGCAAACGTCTAGACCCCAGACGCCGACTTAGAAAGGAGAAAGGAGTTAATATTTCTTCTTGTCTTTTGCTGGTTGCAAAGCTAACTAAATAATAATCAACTCACTCCACTCATGCGCTCAATAACTAACTAGATCTTCAGATCTCTATTTCTCGCCATATATAAGGATTGAATGCATTGAATACTCTCCTTTAAACTAGACGATTATGTGACAGCCGTAAAGTCTTACAGTCAGATAAGATGGATAATGTCTAAATGTTCCAGGAGGGCTGCGTGGTCTCGAGACATAGTGTCCGCTTTGAGGTCCAGGGTTCAAGCCCAGCGAAGGCTCTGATTTTTTCTGTTCACGTGGACTTCTAGTAATTCCCCCTGGTGTCTGGGTAGTGAGATCGGATGCCGTTGTTTATTGTTGCGCATGTAAAAAAAAAAAAAAATCCTTGGTAGTTGAAAATCGAAAAGAGTAGCCCAACGGCGCTGCCCGAGCAAAATTTGTGGTTAAAAATATATCTCAAATATTTCAGGATACTCGCCGGTGCTTCGGAGCGACTGCGCTGAGCGACTTTGGACTTAGATTTGAGTTAGAAGTAGAACAGAGCACTTATGGGTTACTACCCATGTGCCATGATGTTAATCCGTTATTCAAACCTCAAACCTCTAACTGTTTTTGGTTCCCAAGAAAAAGTAAACGACTTGTTTCACTCCTCTAAGAATCGGGCATTAAGTTCTAGATCTATTAGGTATCTATCGTCCTTTTCAGGATAAAATTTTTGTTATTTGAAGCCCCACCCTGGCTTTTGCCAGGAGCCGCAATATAGGCAGGCCATAAATATGACCAATTGTCTGAACGCTGTTTCTGGGACCTCTCCACGGCGATCCTCATCCACATGGTGGTACTTTGTGTCACCGGGTGTTTATCGCTTGTGTGATGTCCTGGTGGGGTAGAAAGTCAGTCAGTCAGTTAAGTTCTAGACCTATCCTATTCTACACTTACTGCACTTCAGGAGTGATGTTATCATCATCCAGACCGCTTGGCTTCCCATGATATTACATGGTACCCATTTTGAGCTGGGTCCTGGGAGTCAAGATAGTTGTGACTACCAAACACACACAAATCGTCTCAATAAGGTCTTCAACCGTAGACCATCGAGCCGGTTGCCAAGTGGACCCAGATCAAAACCTAGGGCTTTTAATGCAGTATCGGGATTTCTCTTATGCATAATTAGAAACAGCCCCTCTCCGGCTGTTGTCGGGAGCACTAATTTAACCTAACGGTCGAATGGGATTTCTGGCACTTGAACCCAGCTGATTCTCATCTGAATGGTGGCACTTTGTGTCTCAGGGAGTGTCTCGCTTGTTGTGAAGTTCTGATGGGGTTAAACTTTATTCTTATTGGGAGATAGCTGAGAAATCAAGGCAGCTAGTGTGATGCTGACAACTTCAGCCATCCAGTCAAGGACAGTGTGTGTGAATAATAATCCAACATCAGTTACCAATGTGCCGAAATAGTCCCTTCTTCTCCTTCTTCTTCGTCTTCTTCTTCTTCTTCATCATCTTCTTCTTCTCAGCGTTCAGGGGCGGTAAACTCTAGCGGAAAGTTCTGGTTGCTCATCCACTGCTGGACTTTAGTCTTGTTCCAAAACTCAAGTGTTGGGTGCACATCCGTTTTACAGATCTTCCTCATGTGTATGCAGACAGTTGGTTCCTCGGCTCTGAGGCAGATGCACTCTGACTCTAAAGGAAACACCCCTAATTAGTCGCCTTTTTCATCAAGCTTGTGAGCAGGATAGCTAGTCTTTTCCCCACCCACCCCAAATACCCCTCCCCAACCCAAACACCCCTCCCCACACCGGGCATCAGAATCTATACGGGGAGCCAAAGTAGTGAAAATGGTGTGCTCTATTATTATCCTTCCCCAGATGTCGTCACAGGACAGTCCAACATTTTAGAGGGTGGTAAGACAGAGTTTCCCGGTTTTCTGATGCTTTTAACAACCCCAAAACATCTAGAACTGACCCTAACCCCAACCCTCCTACGTCTCACGAGAGAGTGCAGCCTAGGTCCCACGACTGCATTCAGCCTAGGTCCCACGACTGCATGTAGCCTATCTACCACCCCCTGAAATATCAGACTGTCCCATGACCTGTGGATGTCCCTTGTTTGGGGTAGGATATTAATAAAGCACCGAAAATAGTCCTTTACTTGGGAAAGGGGGGGGGGGGTAAATTGTACAATTTTAAACAAACAAAAAACAGCAACATAATTTAGTTTTTTCGCAACACAGAAACAAAAGTACATGTTTAAACAACAATGCGTCTACCCCATCCGCACTGGAAATAGAGTTCATTTGAAAACAGTCGTCTATAGTTACCACTTTGTTCACGTCCCAGAAGTGAAACTCGACGTGGTAAACAAGAAAGAGACAAACAATGTTTTCGACCTGTTTAATTTATCACTTGTTTTTGCTGGTTGATTTTTTTTTTTTTTTTAAATAGAATCCAGAAGCCATGAATTGTTAACCCTTAGGCTCGGTACCATGGATTTGGTTCCATTGTAAATACCGTAAATCTGGGAGAAATGTGGCTTTTCTACCTACCCCCGGGCGTGAACCCGGACCACAAGGAGTTCGTCACCCGGTCACCGCGCAGTCTGGTTTAACCAACTACGCTAGCAAGCCCGGCAGTTGATATTTTACAGATCAAGACTTAAGTAAAGAGCCGATGTTTTTCATTAAAACGCATTTTTAACAGAATATTTTGACATTTACCCCCGTGTACCTCGAGAGGTTTTAGCTTAAGATAGCCAATGTGTTTGTCCAGCGTAGTTAATAAGGGTTAGTTGCGTATCCTTTACAGGACGTTGCAGAACCAACCCCAGCAGTCCCTGGCTGTTGTGTGGTTTCTCTAGGCACCTTTACGTCCAGTAGTTTGCCATTGCTTTCTGGATGATCGGCCCACTGATACTACTGTCGAAAAAAACGCAAGGCACATGGCCCGCAGCTGGGATCGAACTCGGCACTCAGGCATTACGAATCGTTCGCATCGACTTGGCCACAGTCACGGCCAGCTCCAGATTTATAAGGCCGTACAGCTCAAACGGGAATTCCCGTTCCTGTGCAAAATTGAGTCCCTCTGCGTCTACAGTTTTTATCGAGGAGATGTATACACAAATTAAATTAGTTTCATTAATTTTCGACATATTTTTTAGAACTATACGTCATTTTTAAGGTAAATAAGTGTGCCAATCAAATATAACAATAAAGGCTCTTACAGACAAACAAAAATACTTTTGCTACAGTCAACATTAACATAAACATCAATTTAGTTTAGATGTAAACTAAACGTTGTTCCAGCAAAAGTAAAGAAATATCAGTGCTAACTCTTTGATTCTGAGAGGGTATTGTTGCATCAGAGGAGTGGGGAGGGGAGGGGAGGAGAGGGGAGGGGTGACATTTGTACTTTATCAAATTTAGCGCATAAAAATACTGCTATGACACATACACATGTTATACATAACATAAATATAAATGATTGATGGTCATTATTATTATTAGTAGACTACTACAACATATAATTATACTGTTATTTAATAATTAGTAAACAAGCACAATCAGTATGAAATTGATATGTGCAATACTTTTTTCACCCAGAGTAGTTTTCCTAACAGTACTTATAGCACTACTAAATATGAATCCTCAAGGTACAAACTGCACAAACAAATTTGTCCAGTTTCATCTTGTTGGATAAAATCAATTCCCAAAAAAAAAAAAAAAAAAAAAAACACAGACCGTACAAGTGCAAATATGCATAAGAAGTGGATGAACTACCAGAAGTTTCCGCAAGAGTTTAAAGCCAGTGTTCGCGAAGCAAAGCAAAAGCCAGTTTACAAAAATTAACACAGACCGTACAACTGCAAATATGCATAAGAAGTGGATGAACTACCAGAAGTTTCCGCAAGAGTTTACAGCCAGTGTTCGCGAAGCAAAGCAAAAGCCAGTTAACAAAAATTACCACAGACCGTACAACTTGGTTAAGGATTAATATTATTAGTGTACTGCTACAAAATATAATTATACTGTTAGTCAACAATTAGTCAAGAGGCAAAGAGTGACTTGCTGTGAGAGGTTAGTTAGTAAATTAAATATTATTTTCACCCACTTACCTAGAGCTCTGAAATATCTTGACACAATTTATCCACAGTGTGATTGCACCATTTATGCAAAGTCAATATGAAAGCAATAGTTTTCTTCCAACACAAGATAGTTTGCACCTGACAACTGTCGATATTCTTCAATTATGACTTTTAAATTACCTGTTTTATTTTCCCTAAAAGTAAGATTTCTACAATTTAAAGTAGAAAAGTAATAAACAGCCAGTTCCCCAAACTCCGAACTACTGACTAGAAACAGTGACACTGACACACACATCACAACACGACTGTCTCCCGTGAATTGTAATTAAAATTGCTGTAATATAACAGCTTGTATGTCCACTTTACAATTTCCGCTTGTCGCTTTGTAATACGAATGCAATCAGAACACAGAAGTTTGTAAGCACATTATAATGTCACACAATGCAACATGGAAACACTTGAGTAACCTATTTTCGAGGGGACTCAGCCAAAATGTGCCCTGATTCAGTTGTCAGGACCAATATACAGCCGGACGTGATTAAAGTTATAGCAATGTTGCCAGTAGAAGCAAACCCAGTGGTATTTTTTACACAGTACCAGCACTTGTTTATGCATCTTTTTCTCTCGTTTTGCTGTAATAGACCCTTTGTGAGATTATCAGCTCAAAGACCGGATCCAGCTGACCGGCCATGTTGCTGACGTCACCAAATCGGGCTAAAGATACGCAGCATTTCTCAAACTTTTTTCGTCGGGTTAAAAAACAAATTGCGGTACACCCACCCCTTAAAGCGGTTCAATACTTATGCAAAGAAGGGAGAAAAACTGCAAATGTTTTATATCAAGCAGATTTGGAAACATTCTTGATTATTGCCGCGGCACCCCTTACATACGCTCGCGGCACCCAGTTTGAGAATCGCTGCGTTAACGTGTCGTTTGCCCGGTTTGGGGACGTAAGCAGCAACACCTGTAAGCTGGAGCTGGTCTTGTCAGCTCCTATTTTGTGGATACTTTGGGTTAAGTACCGGCACCTTTTTTTTTTCTAGAAAACACCCCCCCCCCCCCCTTTCCTTCCTCTCCCACTTTTCGCCCGCTTTCCTCGACAAAAAAACTAACAATTAAGATTAACGAATCATTGTAACAAATATTTGTGATCAAAGAGAAGCAATAGACTGGAATTTCGGAGGCTGCGTAGTCTCCAGACATGGTGTCTGCTAGAGGTTCAGGGCTCAATACCCGGTAAGGGCTGGGATTTTTTCACGTGGACTTGGACATCTAGTAATTCCCACTAGTCTCTGGGTAGTGAGATCGGACGCCCGTGTGCATTGTTGCGCAAGTTGAAAAAAAAAAAATCCCTTGGCAGTTGGAAATCGAAAAGAGTAGCCTAAAGGACTTGCCCTGGCAAAATTTAGACTTTGAAACCTACTTAAAGTATTTCAGGATGGTCGTCGGTGCTACAGAGCCTGTACACTGTGCTGAGCTTCTTCGGACTCATACTTGAGTTAGAAGAAGAATAGAGCACTTATGGGTTACACCCGTGTGCCATGATGTTGATTCGTTGTTCAAACCTCAAACTTCTCTGGTAATGCTGTAATATACCTTTTTCGAGATTATCATCGCCTATTTTGTGGATACTTTGCGGTAAGTACCGTCACTTTTTTTCTACACACCCCTTCTACCCCCCCCCCCCCCCCCCTTTCTCCATCCCCAGCAGCTTCCCACTCTTCCCTCGACACCCCAAAAAAAAAAAAAAAACTAACAATTCAAATTAACGAATCAGCTTAACGATTATGTGTAATAACAGAAGAATAAGAGATGTTTTCCATTGAAACCAACAAATGAATGCATGATCAGTTCAGTGGGCAAGCTGTTTTTCTCTAGAGCTCCTAAGGGCATTCGTTCCTACACAAACTGTTTCATACCGTTCAAGGTGCAATTTTTATAGCGATTGCTGGGGATTGTCGCTGTAGCGAGGAAGTTCGTGCTTTGTGCGATGCTCTCGGCAGGCGGCTAGCGGATAGTGATCGCGCCATATGGGATAAAACCAGATGAAATTAAGCGAATTCTTTTAGCTTTAAACTTCAATCGTCTAACTAAAGTAAGTTTGTTTATTGTCGATGTTTTTTTTTTCCCCCTTTGCTTGTGCTCCAATATTAGTTTTCTTGCCCTTGTAGTAATTTGGGTCTTCAAGGTTGTTGTTTTTGTTTTTTTGTTTTTTTAAAGGCGTCATTACACGGCAATTGCTTTTTTTTTTTTTTTTTTCAGTTTAGGACAAACATCACATTTTTCAATGTGTTTATTTTTGTAAAGTTTTCGTGGAAGAAAGTACACACAAGATGTGTGTCATTTGTAAACAATTTAGCATTGACGAGCTAATGCTAAAGAAACCACCCCATGTATTTTTAGGATGAAATAAATGCTGTACCAAAAACAAAAATAGCAATGTTTCTCACATAGCAACAGCTGTTTCCACATACTATAGTAGGGCATATTATATACATCATTTCAGTTACTTTTGTTTCTGTTTTCATTTTTTTTTTTTTTTTCTTTCTTTGAAATGTTCACTATTTCACTGTGGGTTCCAGGACGTTGTTGTGCGGGGATGAAAGAACAGACGCATGTAGTAAACATTGACTATTTGGCATATTTTTCAAAGTTAGAATCCATTTGTCTGATAAGGTTAGGAACCAACAGTATGTTTACAAATAAGCCAGATCCGTCAAAAAAAGGAGATGCGTGCAAAACTCAAAGACTGGAACACGAACAGAGTCCAGAAGTGGGCGAATAACCAGAAATTTCCCCCGGAGCTACAGCCGGGGAAGGTGAAGAAAAAGAGACTGACTGTGTGACTTCTGGGTCAAATAGACTCACCATCTACTGAAAGGCAGATGACTAATAAGGCTTTCCTGAGATCAGATATGTTGGACATCAATGGTTGGTTATAGCAGCTTAACTTTAAACAAAACGAAAGGTGCAGCCGCATTTTCTAAGGCGAGTATAGATGTAGAAAAAAAAAAAGAAGAAGAAGAAGAAGAGGAAAAGAAAAAGCAGAAACAAACGAAGAAATAAAGGAAGAGCAAGGGCAAGAAAGAGAAAAAAGCTAGAGAGACAGCTAGAAAAAAAGACAGACAGGCAGAGAGAACGAACGAACGAACGAAGAAACTTTATTTTCAAAGGGTTACAAATTGGGCACACAGGCCCGTCTGATATCCGGCCCTTCTAAGACAGACAGACAGACAGACAGACAGACAGACAGACAGACAGACAGACAGACAGACAGACAGACAGACAGACAGACAGACAGACAGACAGACAGACAGAAGAAAGAAAGAAAGAAAGAAAGAAAGAAAGAAAGAAAGAAAGAAAGAAAGAAAGAAAGAAAGAAAGAAAAGAAAGAAAGAAAGAAAGAAAAGAAAGAAACAGAAAGAAGAAAGACAGAAAGAAAGAAGAAAAAAGAAAGAAAGAAAAGAAAGAAAGAAAGAAAGAAAGAAAGAAAGAAAGAAAGAAAGAAAGAAAGAAAGAAAGAAAGAAAGAAAGAAAGAAAGAAAGAAAGAAAGAAAGAAAGAAAAGAAAGAAAAGAAAGAAAGAAAGAGCTAGAATGGAAGAAAGAAAGAAAAAAAGAAAGAAACAAACAAAAGAAAAGTAGACAGCTAGAAAGAAAAAAAAGGAGGAAAGA
>CAJHNH020000868.1:854140-868919 GCA_905116865.2 Candidula unifasciata | reverse complement strand
CCTCACTTCTGACAGAACAAGACATTCAAGTTGACGTCTGCAGTGCTGCTGTTTAACCTTGTCCTCCAGAAATCAAATAATGGCGGCCTTGAAGTCCCTCCTGTATCTTCTTTACGACCTTTCGTCAACAGTGATTTCCCCTCAGTATTCTTTTTATGTCATCTGGGTGGCCTCGCCATTTTTTTACTCGATCATAAACCGTTGACATTTCTTCGGGGATTCTCAGTTCGTGGTTATAGTGACTTTATTTATCAAACGTACAGACTAGACTAGAATTAAGAAAATGGAATGCTGTAGTTACTACAAGGAATCGCCGAGCTGTGATGGCTAGACGTTCGCCTGCGGATACAAAGGTTGTGGGTTCAATTCTGAACTGAGCTCGACTTATTTTTTCACACACACAGACACAAACACACACACACACCTTGGCTGCCACGTCCACTCAGCTTTAAATGGGTACCGGGTAAATTGCTGGGAAGTAAATGCGGCCGGCGTGATAATGACCACATCACCTAGCGAGTGCTGGTTGATCTATAACATGTAAGGCTGTCACTTTATGCTCAATACGTTTGAAGACGTGTGCAGGGGCCCTTACTTTTCTTTACTTGATAGTTACTACATCAGGGTTCGAACTGTCTCTCCTAAATGATGACTGCGCCGCCGCTCTGCATGAGCAAGCGTATTTAACGCCGTTGGCCATGAGTCAAAGTACACTTGTTTCTGCAGCAAGGCGCCTTCGTTATCCGATCAATTTGCATATCTTATTCTTCTTCTTCGCGTTCACCAGCTGTAAACTCAGGCGGCAGGTTCTGGTTGCTCGTCCGCTACTGAACTGCAGTCTTGCTAGAGAACCTGAGTGTTGCGTGTGCATCAGTTTTACAGATCTCATTCTCTTGAATACAGACTGTTGGTTCCTTGCCTCTCCGGCAGATGCACTCCGACTTCAAAGGAAGGTCCCCAATTAGTTGACTCTTACGACATGCTTTTGGGGAGGCAGTGGGTCTATTCTTGTTTTCCCCACAATAGGGCCCCGGAACCCACACGGGGGAATTTGCATATGTAATCGTTAGTAGGTAACGGTTACATTGGAGAGGGTTTCACATATTATACTTTCGTTCGTCGCTTTCACTGTTGAGATAATACGTGCGCATCTGCTGACAGAACTCAGACATGGCAGTTATTGCAAAAAGTGAAATACGCATGCAACGATTTTCGAGACTAAACCAAGTGGCAAATTAGTGAGAAAAAGTGAACAGTAATAACAAAGGTTACCATAATGCACCTTTTTCTTTGGGAATTGAAAGTGTAAGCGGTGGGTACGGATGTTACATGCACGTCTAGGACTGTCCAGCCGTTTACCCAGGGCTCTAAGAGATGGTCGTTTGGTTTGACGGACGCGTGTTTGAATTCACCAGTGCAGTGTTTATGGAGATTCAAGTGAATCATAACTGGTGTTAAGGAGTTCCTTAACTGTACATAAAAAGCGGGAAAAGTCGAATGTGATCATTTATTCTGTCCTGTTTTATATATAGATGTTTTGCATTGTGACTTTGATCACCAAACCCACTCACAGTGACAGGCCATGAAGAATAATTATACCAACTCGTCGAAACTACAAGTCGGGAGTCGAGGTACGAATCGCTGGAGAGAACTTACAAGTCGGGAGTCGAGGTACGAATCGCTGGAGAGAACTTACAAGTCGGGAGTCGAGGTACGAATCGCTGGAGAGAACTTACAAGTCGGGAGTCGAGGTACGAATCGCTGGAGAGAACTTACAAGTCGGGAGTCGAGGTACGAATCGCTGGAGAGAACTTACAAGTCGAGCCATACGTCGTTAATTATGCGACCTAAGTAGGACTCGATCGAGTCCAAGTCGCGAGCACCAAACTCTGCTAAGTGGCACAAGATAGGCACTGCTGGACAGAGATTGTCGATATCATGACCAAACTCTGACTAGTGCACACAAGAATAGGCACTGCTGGGACAGAGAATTGTCGATAGCATACCAAATCTGACTAATTGTCACAAGAATAGTCACTAGCTGGACAGAGATTGTCCGATATCAATGACCAACTCTGCTAAGGTGATGCAGCAAAGAATAGGCACTGCTGAACAGAGATTTACGATAATCATGCACCAACGCTGCTGGACAGAGATTGTCGATATCATGACCAAACTCTGCTAAGTGGCACAAGATAGGCACTGCTGGACAGAGATTGTCGATATCATGACCAAACTCTGCTAAGTGGCACAAGATAGGCACTGCTGAACAGAGAATTGTCGCACTGCTATCATGACCAAACTCTGCTAAGTGGCACAAGATAGGCACTGCTGAACAGAGATTGTCGATATCATGACCAAACTCTGCTAAGTGGCACAAGATAGGCACTGCTGAACAGAGATTGGTCGATATCATGACCAAACTCTGCTAAGTGGCACAAGATAGGCACTGCTGGACAGAGATTGTCGATATCATGACCAAACTCTGCTAAGTGGCACAAGTAGGCACTGCTGAACAGAGATTGTCGATAGACAAAAACTCTGCTAACGTGCTAGGCAACAGAGATTGTCGATATCATGACCAAACTCTGCTAAGTGGCACAAGATAGGCACTGCTGCGAACAGAGATTGTCGATATCAGACCAAACTCTGCTAAGTGGCAACAAGATAGGCACTGCTGAACAGAGATTGTCGATATCATGACCAAACTCTGCTAAGTGGCACAAGATAGGCACTGCTGGACAGAGATTGTCGATATCATGACCAAACTCTGCTAAGTGGCACAAGATAGGCACTGCTGAACAGAGATTGTCGATATCATGACCAAACTCTGCTAAGGGGCACAAGATAGGCACTGCTGAACAGAGATTGTCGATATCATGACCAAACTCTGCTAAGTGGCACAAGATAGGCACTGCTGAACAGAGATTGTCGATATCATGACCAAACTCTGCTAAGTGGCACAAGATAGGCACTGCTGAACAGAGATTGTCGATATCATGACCAAACTCTGCTAAGTGGCACCAAGATAGGCACTGCTGACAGAGATTGTCGATATCATGACCAAACTCTGCTAAGTGGCACAAGATAGGCACTGCTGGACAGAGATTGTCGATATCATGACCAAACTCTGCTAAGTGGCACAAGATAGGCACTGCTGAACAGAGATTGTCGATATCATGACCAAACTCTGCTAAGTGGCACAAGATAGGCACTGCTGAACAGAGATTGTCGATATCATGACCAAACTCTGCTAAGTGGCACAAGATAGGCACTGCTGAACAGAGATTGTCGATATCAACTCTGCTAAGTGGCATGCTGACAGAGATTGTCGATATCTGACCAAACTGCTAAGTGGCACAAGATAGGCACTGCTGAACAGAGATTGTCGATATCATGACCAAACTCTGCTAAGTGGCACAAGATAGGCACTGCTGAACAGAGATTGTCGATATCATGACCAAACTCTGCTAAGTGGCACAAGATAGGCACTGCTGGACAGAGATTGTCGATATCATGACCAAACTCTGCTAAGTGGCACAAGATAGGCACTGCTGGACAGAGATTGTCGATTGTCATGATATCATGACCAAACTCTGCTAAGTGGCACAAGATAGGCACTGCTGAACAGAGATTGTCGATATCATGACCAAACTCTGCTAAGTGGGCACAAGATAGGCACTGCTGGACAGAGATTGTCGATATCATGACCAAACTCTGCTAAGTGGCACAAGATAGGCACTGCTGAACAGAGATTGTCGATATCATGACCAAACTCTGCTAAGTGGCACAAGATAGGCACTGCTGAACAGAGATTGTCGATATCATGACCAAACTCTGCTAAGTGGCACAAGATAGGCACTGCTGGACAGAGATTGTCGATATCATGACCAAACTCTGCTAAGTGGCACAAGATAGGCACTGCTGGACAGAGATTGTCGATATCATGACCAAACTCTGCTAAGTGGCACAAGATAGGCACTGCTGAACAGAGTTTGTCGATATCATGACCAAACTCTGCTAAGTGGCACAAGATAGGCACTGCTGGACAGAGATTGTCGATATCATGACCAAACTCTGCTAAGTGGCACAAGATAGGCACTGCTGAAAAGAGATTGTCGATATCATGACCAAACTCTGCTAAGTGGCACAAGATAGGCACTGCTGAACAGAGATTGTCGATATCATGACCAAACTCTGCTAAGTGGCACAAGATAGGCACTGCTGAACAGAGATTGTCGATATCATGACCAAACTCTGCTAAGTGGCACAAGATAGGCACTGCTGGACAGAGATTGTCGATATCATGACCAAACTCTGCTAAGTGGCACAAGATAGGCACTGCTGAACAGAGATTGTCGATATCATGACCAAACTCTGCTAAGTGGCACAAGATAGGCACTGCTGGACAGAGATTGTCGATATCATGACCAAACTCTGCTAAGTGGCACAAGATAGGCACTGCTGAACAGAGATTGTCGATATCATGACCAAACTCTGCTAGTCACAAGAATGACAGAGATTGTCAAGCACTAGCTTGAACAGAGATTGTCGATATCTGACCAAACTCTGCTGGCACAAGTAGGCACTGCACAGAGATAGGCACTGCTAAGTGCACAAGATAGGCGATACTGCTGAACAGAGATTGTCGATATCATGACCAAACTCTGCTAAGTGGCACAAGATAGGCACTGCTGGACAGAGATTGTCGATATCATGACCAAACTCTGCTAAGTGGCACAAGATAGGCACTGCTGGACAGAGATTGTCGATATCATGACCAAACTCTGCTAAGTGGCACAAGATAGGCACTGCTGAACAGAGTTTGTCGATATCATGACCAAACTCTGCTAAGTGGCACAAGATAGGCACTGCTGGACAGAGATTGTCGATATCATGACCAAACTCTGCTAAGTGGCACAAGATAGGCACTGCTGAAAAGAGATTGTCGATATCATGACCAAACTCTGCTAAGTGGCACAAGATAGGCACTGCTGAACAGAGATTGTCGATATCATGACCAAACTCTGCTAAGTGGCACAAGATAGGCACTGCTGAACAGAGATTGTCGATATCATGACCAAACTCTGCTAAGTGGCACAAGATAGGCACTGCTGAACAGAGATTGTCGATATCATGCTAGTGTCAGAATGAGACACTAAAACATTAAAAACATCATAAAGTCTCCCCTCCACTCCCCAATCACACGCACACACACATAGAGATGCCGAGAGCCCCCCCACCCCCACCACCACACACCCAACCAACCCCCCCCCACACACACACCCAACCAACTCTCCCCCCCCCCCCAACCCCAACAGATAATACATTAGCATTTAACAAAAACATCCTGGGGAAAGCACGGACATCAACGGTGTAAAACTATAAACACAATGCACAATGTAGAATTGGATTTCACTGGAATGTCTAAGTATATGAATCCTTTTTTTCTATGACAGTCATAATAACACTCTGGCTAGATGTTGTTTAGACTAACGCTGAAAGGTAAAATAGAAATGGGGAAGGAGGATAGAAAGGAGGACTCGAGAAGGAAGAGAACAACGAGGGGAGAAGGAATAAAAAGAGAAAGATCAGAAGAGACTGAGGTGGAAGCAGTAAAAAGAGAAGTATGAAGTAGGAGATAGTAAAGAAGTAGTTGTAGTAATATTAGTACTAACAGTAGTAGTAGTAGTTGCAGCAGCAGAAGAAGAAGAAGAAGAAGAAGAAGCGTCGGCAGCAGCAACAGCAGCAGAAGACACAATTTTCTTATTTATCTGTTTATTACACACGAAGGTATACTAGAGGCAAACACACACAGGGCCACCAATGAAAATATTCATGAGGCCGAACACCACCTGTGAGCCAGGTAAAGTTGCTAACTACCTGCTACGGTACGCTACTCACCTGTTGTCTGTCAACATCAAGGGTGGTGCTCACCTTTGTTCGCCTCACACACACACGCACGCACGCACGCACGTACACACACACACACGCACATATACTGTTAGTCATGGGCGTAGCTATATAAGTACCGAAACAAATATAGTAAACATAAAGTAAAGCAACCAGTTCCACGCCTTCAGACCTATTGGGCATATAGGGTTAGACCTATATTTTCTAGACCAGGGCGAGCAAAAGAATATACCCACTCGCTCTTCTCCCTTCCCCACCACACACAAACTTGTTGAAGAAGGTGGCTATAAAAGGGTGTCTTAAGTCGGATGTGCTGGGCCGAAAGGTACACATATCGCAGTTTAGCTGTAAATCACAACATAATGTGTCAAGCGCTTTTTTGAGGACGACGACGACATAATAATAATAATAATAAGAAGAATAATACCAATTAATTGGTAATTTGGCCTAATTGAAAATAGCTCAAGAACTATTGGCCGGACTTTGTCACAACTACCGTATCCACGGCACTACCTTTACCACCATCTCCCTGTGATAGAAAGATAGGCTGGTAGGTGAAACAGAAGCAGAGAGAGAAAATATTAACTAAAGGCAATCAATGGTACCGTACTAATGGTAATAACTAGACGTTCTCTCTTGTTTTCAGGTGTGTGCTTCACACAAATATTGAGTTATTCTTTTTTTTTTTTCTTAAACTAAGTGAAGTGAAAGTTCTCCTTCTACATCTTTATGCGTATTCAGCATATGATGGTAGTGCTCCCAGTTCTCGGCGGAAAGGGGGTGGGAAGTGGCGCTATAATCTTTGGGCTTAGTCATACTGAGGCCTCTCCTAGTCATACTGAGGCCTCTCCTAGTCATACTGAGGCCTCTCCTAGTCATACTGAGGCCTCTCCTAGTCATACTGAGGCCTCTCCTAGAACAATTTTAGTGGGCGCGGCTATCCACAACATTTTTGTCTCCATACATTTTTAAGGAGGTTAAACTATACCCACACCTCTCCCAAATCATGTATAGAAGTTCTCTTGTCAAAGTTTTTTATATTAAAATCGTTATCTCAAATAGCTTATCATATTTATTTGTCATTCAGCACCTTATTATTGTGATTACTATTTTTGTTCTTGTTGTTGTTGTTATTATTATTATATCTGAGGACTTAAAACCTAGCTAGACAATTTGCAAGGAAAAATCTCTATTCAACCATTCAGGTTATAGTTGGGTTACATTGTGTCTATTGTATTTTCAGTGTATAATTATCTTGTCTTTTTCGTCCTTTCTCTCCCTACTCTGCTGTGTGCAGTTAGGAGTAGTAGGTGAGTCGATGGTCGGTGTCTGAGATAGTAGGGCATGTCCGGCTGCCCGGCATGCTGTGATCTTGCGGATTCTCGAGGAATCAGCGACTCCTTCAGTCCATCTTCTTTTTAGTCGTTTCTACTTTCAGGTTATGCTCTCTGGTTTCTGCCATCTTTGGATTGATTCTCATTACATGGCCAAACCTTAATTGTTCAATGAATACAATTGTAGATGCTGTTCCGATAGTTCTTATTATTTCCCTAAGCCGGAAAAGAAAAGCCTAGCAGGATTTTTCAAGATACTCCTGATATAATTCCTACCTAGAATATAAGCCCTAGTGCCGTTTATTGTCGAAACACATCATCCATTGCATGGCGAGATTCGCAGGAAGAAGGGTAGCATGATTAACAGAGGACAATCCTGTGTAGATCAGGACAAGGACTTTATTTAACGGGTTTGTTCAACTGAGGACATAAAATCTGGTGAAAAATGAGTACGTGTATCATCAGAGCGGTGCACATCCTTTTCAGCCTTCATAAAACTGGATAGAGAATGCAGACAACAAGGCCTGCTGGTTGTTGAGGCAGAAGTTCCAGCCTTAATTCTAGAAAATTCTACTGATGGAGATGCAGTTATGTACACCAATGGGTTTGTCGTTCGACACGTTCAGAGCTCATGGGCTTTCGCTGGTCTGTTTTGGGATGAAACTGTAAAAAAAGATAATGGGAAGTTTGCCTTGACTACAGGTGGTCTGACTACGGAGGTAATGGCGGTAACAAAAGCAATGATGTGACTAGAGACGCAGAAGTTTTTCCCTGCGTGCTTTCTAAGTTATTCTTTGAGCGCGCTTAAGAAGTGCAGTTTTAATGTATACTTTTGCTGTATTATTTATAAGACTGCAAGGCCATATGAGCAGGTTCACTTCAACCTGCAGAAGATATAACATGTAAATAAATTTTACTAAAATTGAGGTAATGCAGATCAGCAGGAATCATTGTCCGCTACCTATCGGGTTGAATGGTACTTGCCTGACGCAAGTTAAAGAATTGAAATATCTAGGAAGCATATTCGCAGAGGACGGAAGAATTGATTGGGAAATAGAAACAAGATGCCAACGAGTCAGTGCACTAATATACTAGCTGAAACTGTTATTAAGATCTCCCAGCATAAGTATGAGCACCAAGAAACAGATTATAAACAGCGTATTCATACTAATACTGTGCTACAAGTGCCAGAATAAGGAAAAACTAACCTTCGTAAACTTAACACCTATGAAATGAGATGCCTGGGAAAAGTCGCCATCCGAGACAAAGTTAGAAATGATTTTATCTTTTTTTTTTTAAGTATCCAGAAGCCATGAGTTGTTAATCCTTAGGCTTGGTATTATGGATATCGCAACCCTTCGGCCTTGATTCCATGATAAATACCGTAAATCTGGGAGAAATGTGGCTTTTCTGAGCGTGAACCCAGACCACAAGGAGTTCGTCACCCGGCCACCGCGCAATCCGGTTTAGCCTACTACGCTAGCGAGCTGGGCTAAATGATATTATCAGACACACTGTAGGAACAAGATCATGCAGCAAATTCACTGAGAAATAGAAGATCAAACGGTTTAGTCATTAAGAATACAGCCAGAACACCTACCAACACAGGCGCTACACATAAAAAGATTCGAAATGAAAGCAAGATGCCGCATCAGGAGAAGAAGGATTGATGCAATTAAAGAGATTCTACATCGACACGGAATAACAATAGCTGATGCTTCCCATCAAGCAATGGATCGTAAACTGCTCCTCCCCAAAACGCTTAAAGGTAGAGGTGGAACTTGATGATGATGGTGATATATCGTATAATGATTTCTTTAAGACATCTACGTAATTTGCATTATAAATATTATTAAAAAAAAATTATCTTGTTAACACCTTGTGGGTTGTGATTAGCACTGGTACGAGTACAATGATTATTTAGATAAAATTCCTTACACCGTGTTTCAGAATTAGTATTTTATTGATTAGAATAAGTACGGTAGTATAGTCAGCTAGATATTGTAACGGCTCCGTGCATACTAAACGCGGAGAGAGCCTCTCTATGTGGATGTCACGTTGAATGCAGTGCAAATTAAGTATAACACAATTCATTCAAAACAGGGCGACACACTTTCTCATGTCGTTCACAAGGTGGAAGCATAAAATGTGTTTACTTGATTCTACAGTGAACTAGTTTTAGAGAATAGAGTTGTGATGAAGATGTGTCTTATCTGTGAAAACTAATGTGATAAATTCACGATCTGCGGTAATGCAGCCGATTTATTATGGGAATTATTACAAAATAGAGAGTATGATGCATTAGAAACGATACAGATAGTTACTTCAGTGGATTGTGGAAGATTTGTGTAGGTGATAAAACAGGTTTCACAGTATTATTGCTGTTGTATTTCAAGTATTATGATAGACAAACTATGGGGCCGTTTAGTTCGGTGTAGCGAATTACCGTTGCACATGAAGGCGTGTTTGCTCATGTGTAACTTAAACTCCTACTTGATGCAAAAGAAAGTAATAATGTTACATACCATGCGTGTCGTAAGAGGAGAATAGCTAATCATTTATGCGTAAGTTACTATATTGTGTACTAATATCGGGTGTTGTAAAATTGTCTCTCAGTCTGTGTGAAAGTTAGCGTAAAGTAGGGAAAAGGGGGGGGGGGGGTGGTGGGGAAGGGGGAGGGGTTAGTGAAGGCGGTCTGAGGTACTATTGTAGGTTCCTTCGCGTTAAGCGGCTCATTGCTGATTCGAGAATAGGCGTCATGGCACACCGCGCACACCCATGTACGCACCGTCTCTTGCAGCAAATGTCTTCAGGCTTATTGATGCAGATGCTGATTTCACAGTAGCTCACTGGTTGTAGTACTCACATCTCTTCCTATCATACGTCCAGACTTTTTGGATCCATACTTGCTGGATCCATACCTAATTGCAAAATCACACCATATCACGTGTGATGTTTCATCTAATATCGTGTCTTCCATCAGCGTACTTTCATGAATGGTCTGCAGAATGGCTTGACCAATGTCGGAGTTCCTGCCGCTGTCGCTGGTGTAGCCAAACAATCCCAGTGTTCATTCCCTTGTACTCCTTCATGTCTCTGATAGTATATTTCCCTGAGTCCCTGTAGTTACGACGTGGTGATGTTTGGTTGAAAAAAAAAAAAAAAACATAAATGAAATAAATGTTTGTTGAAATTTAAAATGTACTTGAGGAGACGGGATCAGAAATGACGATATCAGGAACAAAAATTAGGGGCAGAACTACTACTAAACTACATCAAGAGACAACAGATCAAATGGTTCGGACATATAGATAGACCACAAGACAGTGCCGCACAGAGAGCTCTTTCGCTTAGATATAATGGAAGCAGATTTTGAGGTCGACCACGCAAGCGATGGATAGATGGAATACCAGAGGCCATAAATATCAACATCCACGTAGCGCATACCAAGGCTTGCACTTAACGCCTCTTCAAAACCTGCTCTTAAAGGAAGAACAAAGCAAGAGGAGAATAAGAAGAAGAAGAAAACGAATTAGTAGCAGCAGCAGCAGCAGCTTGGTAACCGTTCACGGCACAGATGTCCATTTTGTGCCTTTCATAATACCGACTGAGAACTAAAGAGGTTAAAATCAAGGAGCTTTCCGTGTGGATTCCAAGTCCTCATTGTGGGAAAAACAAGAATAGACCCACTACCGCCCCAACAAGCATGTCGTAGAAGTCGACTAATTGGGGGCTTTCTTCGAAGTCGGAACGCATCTGCTCCAGCGTTAAGGAACAGCTAACTGCATACAAATAAGCCAGAAAAATGGAAGTGTACGCAAAACTCAGGCCTTGACGCAAACCAAAGTCCAAATAGATGAACAAACATGGACTTTCTGCCAGAGCTCACAACCGGTGAACAAAGAAGAAGATTCGAAGAAGAAAATCAAGAAGCCATGATATCTCTGAGTAATTACAGCGTGTTTCTGACAGCCCACAGAACAGCAGCTGTTACCATATTGTCCCCAAATAGCTCCCCAAAATTAACGTATTCAAGACGTCATTTTCCATCCGGTGTGCTGAGAATTAGCCAAATCTCCCCAAATCCCACAGGCCCCCTGACGTCTTTTGTTTCTATTCTTGCACTAAAGATTAAATCTCGTCTGCTGGGAACAGCTCATTTAAAATCATGCATCTTTTTCTCGTGGAACTAACCCCTTGAGATTTCTTTGCATAGAGCAGAGATTCCATCTTTTCTAGCACAGCAATCTATCAAACTCTGAACTGTCAAGAAATAATGTTCCACTGTATCAGTTATAACTACGAGCTGAAGACCACCTGACAGATTGTGAACTATGCCACAATATCACAATCAATGTCGCTGCCCACTAGGGCCTGCCTTCGCTGGCTCGATGTTTCGATGCAGTAGCTGTCCAAAGACACACTACATCTCTGTCTCTCTGCATCATCTCTGTCTCTCCTTATATTCTCTGTCGCTATTTCCGTCTAACTACAGTTTCTGTCTAACTGCAAACATCTCAGTGTATTTCCTCTATCTCGCTACATCTCCCTCCCTCCCTCCCTCCCTCTCTCTCCCTCTCTCTCTCTTTCTCTCTCTCTCTCTCTCACTATGTTTCCTTTGTTTGTTTATATTTATCTCATATCTATCATGTTTCACTACATCTCTTCTATCTCACCGCGCTTCTTCTATTTGACTACATCTCTTCTATCTCACCGTATCTCTTCTACATAATCGTATATCCTCTAACTCATTGCATCTCCTCGATCTTACCTCACCTTTTCTACATGACTACACCAATTTTGTCTCACCCCATCTCTTCTATCTAACCGCATCTATTCTATCTCACCACATATCTTCTATCTCACCGCATCTCTTCTATTTGATTACATCTCTTCTATCTCATCACACCTCTTCTATCTAAATACATCTTTTCATCTCACCGCATCGTCTCTATCTCATCGCATCTCTTCTGTCTGACTACATCTGTTCTATCTCACCGCAACTTCTCTATTTCACCGCATCTATTCTACCTAGCTACGTCGCTTTCACTTCTATCTCACCGCATCTCTTCTACCTGAGTACATATCTTTTATCTCATCGTCTATGTGACTAAATCTTTTCTATCTCATCAGTTCCTCTGTCTTATCACATCCTTTATGTCACCACCTCTCATCTGTCTCACCACATCTATTTTATCTCACCACATCTCTTTTATCCCACCACGTCTCTTGTATCTCACCACATCTCTTCTATATGGTTAACCTCTTCTATCTCACCACAATTCTCTGTCACCGCATCTCCTCTATCTTCTATCTAGTTGTAGATCTCAACTATCTCATCTGTCTTACTAGATCTATATTTAACTACTTGTTCACTAAACGTTTACTACATCTACATCTTACTACATCTACATCTCACTACATCTACATCTCACTACATATACATCTCACTACATCTACATCTCACTACATCTATATTTCACTACATCAACATCTCACTACATGTACATCTCACTACATCTACATTTCACTACATCTACAGCTCACTACATCTACATTTCAATACATGAACATCTCACTACATCTCACTACATCTACATCTCACTACATCTACATCTCACTACATCTACATTTCAATACATGAACATCTCACTACATCTACATCTCACTACATCTACATCTCACTACATCTACATCTCACTACATCTACACCTCACTACATCTACATCTCACTTCATCAACATCACTCTACATCAAGATCTCACTACATCTACATCTCACTACATCTACATCTCACTATATCTGCATCTCACTACATCAACATCTCACTACATCTACATCTCACTATATCTGCATCTCACTACATCTACATCTCTCTACATCTCACTACATCTACATCTCACTACATCTACATCTCACTACATCTACATCTCACTACATCTACATCTCACTACATCTACATCTCACTATATCTACATCTCACTACATCTACATCTCACTATATCTACATCTCACTACATCTACATCCTACTTCATCTACATCTCACTAAATCTACATCTCACTACATCTGCATCTCACTACATCTACATCTCACTACATGTACATCTCACTATATCTACATCTTACTACATCTACATCTCACTACATCTACATCTCACTACATCTACATTTCACTACATCTACATCTCACTACATCTACATCTCACTACATCTACATCTCACTACATCTACATCCTACTACATCTACATCTCACTACATCTACATCTCACTACATCAACATCTCGCTATATCAACGTCTACCCACAATCTTCTTCTTCTCAAAGTCCAAAAAGTTTGGCACTGTAGTCATATCCATCCACAACCTTCTGACTCGTGTACTTTCAGTTAACCCCGACACAGATGATCTTCCAGGCCATGATGTCAATCTGTCCAGCATCTTCTCTCTCGTCTCCCTCTGCCTCTTTTGCCTCCAACTTTCCTACTTTGATATGCACTCGATGTCTCTCCTTCTGATGACATAACCAAAGAATGTTGATAGTCTCTTGATGATGTGGGCAATCAGTTCTCTTCGTGAGTTAGTTTCTTTCAAGACATCTTTGTCATTCGTTTTGTTTGTCAGGGATTTTTTTCATCAGTCGTCTATAAAACCACATCTCTGCAGCTTCTAAATAATGTTATTCAACTACTAACTGTCCATGATTCACTTCCGTATGTCAGGATAATGTTTTAAAAAGCTTTTAATAATTTTTTTTTCTTGTCCCAATTGGCAATAAAAGATAGCACAAATTGTTTTTCATTTAGTGCCGTCTTTGTTGAGATATTCTACATTTAGCTTCTCTAAACCTTCCACCTGACGTTATCAGCATACATAAGTACATACACGTATCAGCTTCCTTGAGGAATTGTCATTTCTTCAACTGTCACACTACCACTTTTGTTCCCGGTAACACATTAGCCTTGTCTGTCATAGACAACTGACACACAACCAGCATTATTCCAGTTATCACTTTTACTTTACCTGTCACAGACAACTGTCATTCAACCACTATTGTTACCAGCATTATTCCAGTTATCACTTTTACTTTACCTGTCACAGACAACTGTCATTCAACCACTATTGTTACCAGCATTATTCCAGTTATCACTTTAACTTTACCTGTCACAGACAACTGTCATTCAACCACTATTGTTACCAGCATTATTCCAGTTATCACTTTAACTTTATCTGTCACAGACAACTGCCACACAACCAGCATTGTTCCAGTTATCACTTTAACTTTATCTGTCACAGACAACTGCCACGCTACCACTTTTGTTCCAGTTATCACTTTAACTTTATCTGTCACAGACAACTGCCACACAACCAGCATTGTTCCAGTTATCACTTTAACTTTATCTGTCACAGACAACTGCCACGCAACCACCTTTGTTCCAGTTATCACTTTAACCTTACCTGTCACAGACAACTGCTACACAACCAGCATTGTTGTTGTATAGATACATTTGTAGTGTTGTATAGACACATTTGTT